>CM033646.1:40055186-40356133 GCA_019512145.1 Engystomops pustulosus
GCCTTCTAGATCAAAAAAATGTTTTGCGTTTTTGTTTTTCACTCCGCTCCTTTTTCAAGTAGTGAATTTTTGTATTTTCATTAACAAAGCTATCTGCGGGGCAAATTGTATTTTCTACTGGCAACATTTAATTTTCTCAGCCACATACAGGTAAGTTGGAACAAAAAATTCCAAATGTGGTGGAATTCCCCCAAAAACACAGTAGCGCCATATTCTGATGGGCTTTATTTTTACAGCTTTAAAATAAGGTTATGAGGATACTTTCCCTAAATTCTTTAGAGCAGCATGAAACCCACCACTTATGGAGAGGGCTTAGTCCAGGAGACCTTTCCATATGCTCCTTCACCACACCCCGATGTATATTTACACTGACTTGTCGTGAAGGGGTTAATACGGACAGCAAAAAATAAATTGTGTTTATCTCCATTCTTTTTCGATTGCATTTTCAGTAATAAGAGTAACAAACAAATATAGGTTGCATGAATACATTTTATTTTTCATAAAGCCAATAAGAATAAGCCATAGAATCCAGCAATGAAAGCAAAGAGCTAATGACTATACAGTCCATATCCATCTATCTTCATATCGTATGAGTGATGAGTTCTAGTAACAGATCGTATGACTCAGTCTGAACCATCATTAGCATTTAGTCAAGTCCCAATTAACAGATTCATTACCTACTTAAAATGGCTTAAAACTTCCTTTTATAATATTTAAAAATTTCCATGATGGCCAAACTCTTAAAGGAAAAAATCTAAATTTAAGTTGGATTGAATGATGTGTTCAGTGAACTTATAACTTGCTTTGTGCCAACAAAATAGAACCAGAAACTAAAATCTACAGATCAACGCAAAATAAAATATTCTCTCTAGGAGATGATAGCGAACTTCATTTCCTCTAATGATTTTTTAACACTTGCTTCTGTGGTGAGATACTAGAAGGGGAAACAAAAGAAATCGCTTAGTTATCACAATTACCACCAACATTTTGACATGTAATAAACATGAAATAAGGACCTGGAATTTGTTACCAGAAAATCCCACCTGTGCTCACCATTAGGTCTCATGCACACAAATGTAATGGGAACCTGATCCGGCTGCACATTTTGCGGATGGATCATGGTCCCCATAGACCTTGTCATGGTGCGGTGAGCACTCGCTTTCTCACCACTCGCAGGATGCTCGCCCAGGTCGTAACATATGAGGCCTTAGAAATTCTATTTATACAGATTGACCTACTGAGATGAGAAGTCTCTTGCCATCTTGCCTGAACTCAAGTAAAAGCTTTTAGTGATATGCTTTACAGTAGCCTCATGACCATAGACAGTAATAACCTGGAGCCAACTCACTGAAGTCTATGGAGAGTTGTCTGGACATGCTGTGTGCCGATAAGAGGTGTGATACCATCTACTGTGAATAGAGGATACCCTACTTAGAAACTGCTGCATGTATTTTATTATTATAAAGATCATAACTCACCTTCTTTATGCCATGAACTATGATCATGAGCTGAAGCCCTAAACAAAGATAAAACAAATTTTGGTTTGAACCAATGTTACCCTACTGATCCCAATGCAATTTTTTTTTTCTCATTTGTTCTATTATGATGTTAGTCTTTTTTCACATTGCATAGTTTAGTAGCAACAGTGAGAATCCGCCATCAGTGGCATACTATACTTCAGTCTATGACATGTATCAAGGGGAGCATAAACTCCTGTTACAGACAGTAATAATAAAGTTGCCTATCACACCTTACTGTGTATTTTCACTGTGCATGGAAAATTCAGATGGAGAGGGTAATCTCACTGCACTTCCATCCAGCATAGACAGCTCTGTATCTGGTTGATTATGTGAATATTTGCTATGGCATCATGGAATTGATTGAAAAGCAGAGATACAGACAGTAGGAAAATCTTATAAAAATTAAAGGGGTTGTCCGACAGTTTTCAAAACTCTGCAGGGGGGCTGAGGAGGAATTAAAAAAACAAAGCTTTACTCACCTCCTCCATCGTATCCTGTGTCCCGTCCTGTTTGTTTACAGGGGCTTTGAAGTTCAGCTTCTGGCCAGTCAAGGTGGCTGGCCATGCCCACCCATTCCTGTATCACAGCCCATGATACAGCGCTGGGAATGGGGGCAGGTAAGTGTGGTCGGCCAAAAGCTGAAATCACCAGAGATTCTGTGCAGAATTTTAAAAACAGTCAGACAACCCCTTTCTTTGAGTAGAACATATAAATGATTGCAGAGTGTTGTTATTCATTTCTGAATACGTCTCAGGAGATATTTCCTCCCATCCTCACTCAGCCAGCAGTGAAAACAGGAGAGATTGCTAAAGTCTCACCTCACACTGCTGGCAGGGAGCCAAGTAATGTTAAATGTTAAAGAAACAATTAAAAAATAGTGGAATTATTCAGATGCACAACAAGGCAATTTTGAAATCAACATGCCAGAAGCTATTGGTACCTGTCATTATGAAAAATAGCCTTCGTCATAAAAGGTTCCCTTTAAATAAGATATATGCTTACAGAGCTGAATTATCAAGTCTTTAAGGAGTTAAAAGTTTTTTTCCAAATTTATAACTAGCTGATCGGTCAGTGTCTTACTACTGAGACCTCTGCGATCAGGAAAATGGAGATCATGTTCTCACTCATGGTAGCAGCAGGAAGTGTATGCATCCTGACTCTCCACACATTACTGAGAACAGGATTCTGAATCACCAATCAGCCTGTTATCCTCAAATTTATAAACTTAGGACAAACCCTTTAAGTTGCAGCAAACTTTCTTTATCTGTCCGCTAGGTATGAACATCAGAACTGCTTTCAGATACACAGCTCGCTGTGGGGTAAGAAAGTAGGTAAAAATGGTACAAAGTAGCATTTTGTAATAAAGTATTTTACAAGTTTTACTATAAAAATCTGCACTACCATTTCTCTAAAAAAAAGTCTTCAAAGTTTAGATACCCCACACGGCTGTCACTCCCTTGAAAAAAACATCACTGGGGCTGGGAATAGTATCTTGCAGCAGCTGGAAACTACATCTATAGTTTGTAAGCGATAATGAGTACTGTACTTACTTGATATCATGACCCTCTATTAGACGTTTATAGGTTGCTATCTCAATCTCAAGGTGAGTCTTCTGGTCCATGAGAAGTTGATATTCCCGATTTTGCCGTTCTAGATCTGATCGAATGCTGGAAAGTTGGCATTCAATGTTATTGATCATGCCCTGTAATTGTGCAAGCTGGGAACTAAAGGCGGCTTCAGTTTCTGATAATGTGGATTCCAGAGCAGATTTCTACAATAGAAGGTAATAATATGAGAACCCTAAAACATATCTCAAATAAAGATGTAAATTTTGGGGTAAATGGATAAGATCCCCTTAATTTGATAAAGCAAAGTATCTAAGACTTAGCAGTCAATCCCATCGTGTACCAGGCTGGTTATACAGTGGAAATAGCTATTTGTGAGAATAACTGGATAAATCCTGACGTGAACCCATCAATGGTCATACCAGGCTGAGTTGGCTTTCCAGTTCAATCTCCAAGGTCTGTACAGAACGCTTTAGGTCGATAAGTTCATTATTGACGGATTGGAGTTGTGCTGCCCCTGAAGACACCTCCTGGTTCAGCTCTGCTGTCTGCAATAAAGGAACAGGGTTTAGTGATGGTGATTTTTTAAATAACTTTTACATTTTCTTTTAAATCAGGTAAAATATCTGATATAGAATGAAGGTTCTATATCTTGGGCAATAGCTGCATCTGGGATTACAAGTAACTACTAAATACCCCATAAGATGACATTACTTGTTATCAATTGGCTTACTAAAGCCCATGGTGACATCAAAACACCAGCTATTTTCTGTAATGATCACATCGCACATCTGGTACTGCATCGGTTCGTTAGAGGGGTTGGCCACTTTTTAATAAATCTGTTCCATTAGAAATGTCTCTGCATGTAAATGTACCTGTATCTTTGAGAGCTCCAGACTTATCCTGTTCTTACCATGCTGTCCTCTGCATATTATCACAACTTCTTCTCTTTCACTGCTCCAGCCCATCTTCATGGCAACTCCTACTGTATCTCTCTTTGGACTGTGCTCCAATAGTCACATCATACTACTTGGTATCTATAGATGCTTTCATTTTTTATGAGCTGACATTGTAAAGAGTCTATAGACTAAGTGAATACTGGAGACCCTTTTTTAAGGAAACCTATCATTTGATTTGATGCTCTATGAAGCAAATATACCTTGAGAATGCTTTATCTATACTGATGCAGGATCATATCTTGGTTAATCCCTGTGCTGCGTGGTTTTGCTGATAAAACAGATATTATATTATGATAATGAAGCTCTGTGGCTTCTATGGCTGCTCCAGCGCTTGCTTTCCTGCTTCTCATAGCAGAAGAGTTTCTCTCTGCAGGAGATAATGATGCAATCAGTTTTCTCCCTGCCAGACAGAATAATCAATTACTGCACCATCCCCCAGCTTCTGTGTATGAGTGATCCAGCTCAGGTTGATTAGTGCTTGGCTAGTCATGCTTAGACATGCTTTACTTAGCAGCCATTTACATTCCATGTAATGTGTTCCATGCTGACACAGCTTTCCCGAAGTACCGAATGTTATCATTGTTTTTTCAGCAAAACCACTCAGCTCAGGGATTAACCAAGATATGATCCTGCATCAGTGTAGCTATAGCAGTCTCAAGGTATGTTAGCTTCATAATGCATCAAATCAAATGGTAGATTTCTTTTAAACTATGTTGTCTAGTTTATTGACAATCTCTTTAACCTTGTCTCCATAGCATTTGCAGTGAATTACTGCATACTTACCCTGCTTAGGAAAATTCTCTCTACCTCCCTCAAATTTCTGTCCATCAGGTTTTCATATTCTTCTCTAACTTCAGCCAAGGCTCTGCTCAGATCTACAGCGGGAGCAGCATTAAGTTCCACATTGACTCTGGCTCCCAATTGTGATTGCAGAGAATTGGTCTCCTTGAATGAGGAAATTGCCAATATTACTAAAACTTTGAATAATAAATTGAAGATTTAAACAATTGTTTGAACTATAAAATACATGGAATATATCAAAATAAATCCACACATTTATATGAATCTGGTTTAAGACTGCAATAAGATGATGGAACTGGTAATGTCAAGTTCTTTGTTAACCAATGTATAGAGTAAGATAATCTCCTTTAGAGCAATCTAAGCATGCATGTCTGTGAAAAACATAATGGATATCTTATATGTATGACATAAATCCACAATTTTTTATGAATCTCATTTAAGACTGCAATAAGATGAAGCAACTGGTTATGTCCAGTTCTTTGCTAACCAATGTATAGCATTGGGTAATCTCCTTTTGAGCAATCTAAGCATGCATGTTCATGAAAGACATCATGAATATATAATATCTTATACATCTTATACGTATGAACAGAATTTTCTTTTGAAATCAGCAGAATATACAGTTCAATGCACTATAGTTATAAAATAACATTGGACACATGGGGATAGACCTTTGCTATATTACCTCATCATGTCTGCTCTTAAGTTGCATAAGTTCTTCTTGAAGGCATTGGATTTGGGATTCCAAATCTCTTCTTTGCATGTTAAGCTCCTCAAGAGCCATGCGGAGCCCTGCAGCATCTGCCTCAGCATTGTTCCTCAAATTGTGTTCCATCTCATACCTTTGTAAACATCAAATTTTGCCATAAATACATTGTATTGACATTGTATTATGAATATCTACCACACAACATAATAAATCTGTTTATGTGAAGCCACCCAAAACACTTACTTGTTTCTAAAGTCATCTGCAGCCAGTTGTGCATTGTCTATTTGTAATATGATTCGGGCATTCTCTACCTTGGCTGAAGAGACCTCCAAAGAACAATGTTACATAGTTAAATACTATACCATACTGTTATACTGTTATCATTTTAGGAATTCTATAGAGAACATTGTGATCATACCTGATTTTGAAGCTCCCTGATGGTCCTGAAGTAGTCACTGGAGTCAGGTAAGAAGCTGGGTGCATTGTTTGCATACCATTCACAGATTTTTCTCTCCAGTTGAGTATTTTCTTCTTCTAGTGAATGAACCTTATCTAAATAGGATGATAGCCTAGTGTTGAGGTGCTGCAAGGTTTCCTTTTCATTAATACCAAGCAGTCCAGAATTTTTCCATCCATGGTGGCTTCCTGAGATTTTGACATAACTTCCATGGCTGTGACTTTTATGTCCATGATGACCAGTAGATGAGTGGGAAGAAAAGATTAGATTTGAGCTTCCATGGACAATAGGAACAGAAGAACTATTTTGGTGGACCTTATGGATGCCTGCATAGTGTGAGTTGACATGACTAGATGCTTTGGGATAATGGCAAGACCCTTTGAGAGATTGGGAGGAGAAATGGCTAATTCCGTGGCTCATGATGAAATTTTGCTCTTATGGGTTGTAGTGTACCGGTAGCCCTGAATACAATGGATATATCTCCATTGCTATGTGAGGTTTTTATATGTAGGTGAACTCATTAAATGCTTTCATTTATGGAGCTTCTCCTGATTCATCATGGTGTGATGAAGCATTATCACCAAACAATTCAGTTTGGGGATTAGAGAGCAAAGTAGAAGAGACATAGAGAAGCTTATTAATTTATCAAATATTATAGGACATTAAAGATCACCACACCTTATAGAGGAGTCACTTTAATATTTGATACTTAAATTGACCCAGCAGTGCGATTAATGGCCGTACAGTTTCTAAGCTATCCTTCACCGAGGGAAAGGTTTCAGTTCCTCGCTTTAGCTTTCAATCTGAGTAGTTTGACGATGTATCCCTAACCCAGCATATAGGGACTCTCCCCTTTATCCTTCAATAAAGGTAAAGATATAAAGGGGATTTATCATGGCTAGTATGCCTGAAAACAGCCATACAAATTATGATTTAATAGCAATTCTTCGCCGAGAGCTATTCCATAGTTCAATTAGCTGCACTATATGGCGGTTGGGCTAGAAGGGGGTCCTGCTGGCCTAGAAGTGGGCCTTTTCAGGCACAGGCTATGGTGCAATCCTATGCCTGGTTAGACATGGTGTAGAAGTGCCCCGGCAGTGCACCCTCCTGGATTTAGCAGGTGGCCAGAGGGCACCATTATACCCTGGGGAACTGTGCCCCATTGTCTGCTTTAAGGCACATTAGAGGTGTCTCATTAACTCTGGCTCCTATGTAAAAGGAGAATCATTTACAGAAATTAACAAACCTGCTTCTAGATGTGTATACTTGGAGGCAGAGTTTTATGCCAATCCTTCAGAGGATATCAAAGGTAAAAGATGGCTAGCCAAAACTTGATGGTTAGCTGGTAGAATACTCTCAGGTCTCTGATCTGCAGTAAGCAAAGACGTTTCTAAGCCTTCTTATGAAAACCTCTCCTCTCCTAATATTTGACACATTTAAGCCTCATGTACATGACTCTTTTTGGGGGCACAAATTCCATCTAGCTCATGGCCCCCATTGAGATCTATTGTACATGGTCATGGTGTGGTGAAGTTGCTGTTTCTCACCACACTCTCAAAACAGACACTGGACACATTGCAGCAGATTGTGGAGAAATGAAATCTAGACCTGAGAAAATGTTCCCAAAATCTATACCACACCAGAGCCATATATTCTGCACAGTAATTGATCAACAAACTTGTGTGTTAAGATGGACCTTTAACCTTGATAGAACTGAGGGAGTCTCTAGCAGTCAAGGCACAGGGACTACATGCAATAGTCAGAATCCATGCTACCAGGACTATTGAAAAATGGAAAGCAGCTTATCATTACAGTTTTAACATCCTTATGACTCCACTATCGTAAATTATAGATTGTCAACCAAAATTGCGGATGAGCAGACTAACGTCAGCCATTCATAAAAGAAGACACGGACACAGTGAATGGATTCAATATATTTTTTATTAATATAATTTTTTTTGTTTTAATTTGAACCGAACCATACAGTGCAATTTATAGGATTTACTGCATGAAAAAGTGTGAACCAAAGGAAGGCGAAAATAACCCCCATGGGAGGGGGAAAAATTCCTTCCTGACCCCAGAAACTGGCGATTGGCTGCTCCCTGGTTCACTGCAGTGATGGCACCGGATGGGGCCTTGTCATACTTATATATTATAATAACTTATTTTCTTCTATAAATCTATAATTAAACTATTGTCTTATTTATCTAGCTATCAATCATCTATCCATCCATCATCTATCTATATATCTATCTAACAGTATAAAAGGGAACACAATGGGGTTGATGTGTGATTGTTTTTATGTCTATGTTTAGCATTGTATTGGTGCAGTGGAGATTTTGTAATTATAAAATACCTACACTGAGTAAGGTAGGAGGATCAGGTGGGGAAGGGCAGAGCTCAAAGGGGACATTATAATATCAGTAAAAGGGGCATAAAAAAGGAAAACCTTATATATAAGGAAAATGTATGGCAGTGAAATTCTGAGGACTTTATAGAGGAGGCCAAATGGATGTTATAGAAATGGAGGCCTAACATAGAGGGGCATCACAATAGGGGCCCACTATAGAGCATTATTATTATCATTATTATTATAGGTCTATGGGTCACAGGAAGGGAGCATTATACAGCATAGGGGGGGTAACTAACAAGGATAAATATAGTATATATGTGGGACATTAAGAGAGGGCATTATAGTATGGGGACATTGGGTGTGAGGTTTTCCTTCTTTAAACAGCTTCATCGACATCTAAAAATCACACAGGGCTGTTTCCGCCAATTCAGCATAGTGGCTTAAACACAGAAACAGGGCTAGTACAACACTATGAAAACCAGGTTCATGACTTGGAACTTTTCTTTTTTGAAGTTGCATAAAACATTGCATAATAACTCCACTTCCCTACTGGCATATGTGCTGTGACATTTATGGATTTTGTGACTTTTTGCATAACTTTTTTAGAGTTAAGCACTACAGACAGATTTATGAAAGTGCCAATACCAGTTTAGTTATTTCTCCTAACTCTATCTGTGCCCTTAAGTCATAGATAGTGATAAGAATGTGTGCATCAAGCACACTGCTTCCTCTACAGGACCTGAAGTGACATTATTCAGGCGTACAACTGAATGGGGAGTAACTAAATGAGAAGGGGGGTAACGGAAAGAGGAGCGGGTAACTGAGGGAGGGTGGAGAGAAAACAAGAGGGAGGGCAACTGATTTAGGAGGGGGAGAATATGGGGGGGGCAACTGAGTTAAGAGGGGAGAACATGAGGGGGTGGGGTAATTGAGTGGTTAGAAGCAGAACATAAGAGGGGTAACTAGTTAAGGAGGAGCGCATGGTGGCTCAGTGGTTAGCCTTGCAGCGCTGGAGTCCAGGGTTAAAGTCCCTTCCAGGTCAACAAAGAGATTGTATGTTATCTCCGTGTTTGCGTGGGTTTCCTCCGGTTTCCTCCCACACTCCAAAACATACTGGTAGGTTAATTAAATTGTGAGCCCCATGGGGACAGGGACTGATTTGGCAAGCTCTGTGCAGCACTGCAGAATCTGTGAGTGCTATATAAATAAAGGAATTATTTATTATTAGTGGGGAGAATACAGTATAAGTGTTTTTTAACCACTATGACATTAACGCATTTTTTAGGGCTAATACTTTAGTCACCTGTATTTTCTGTAATCTTAAATTGTCTTAATATGCTAATTTACCAAAGAGGTTACTGGGGCATGGAGTAGCCGGAGCTGATGCTACATGATGTGGCTACTGCACGCCCCAGTAGCCTCTTTGATCCTCCTACCCAATATTTCAGCGTGCAGCTATGTAGCTTCGTAGCTGCGAGCACCCGTCCACGAAGCCTAATGGGGCTGTGGGGACCATTACTGCAGGCTGTAGTGCACATTACTGGGGGCTGTGTGAGGACATTACTACAGAAAAAAACTGGGGGGGCTCTGCTGGGTCTTACTGAAGGCTGTAGGGGCACATTACTAAGGACAAAACTGGGGGGCTGTGGGGATATTAGTGGGGGCTGGGATTGCATTACTGGGGGCTGTGTGGGGGACATTACTGGGGACAATATCCCGGGGATGTGTGAGGACTTTACTTGGGGGCTGTGAGGAATATTATGGGGGCTGTGGGGATATAGCTTAGGGCGTGTTCACATGTGGCACAAGCGTTGCATTTACAAACAGATCGCTAGCTTCCAGGAACAGGTCATCACCACCACCAGGAGTGGAGCCTGTAGCTTAATTTGACTCAACACAGGGAACCTCACCTGGCCCGGACACGGAAAGGATGGACTGATTGCTAGCTCTTTCTCTATTCTGTGGGTGGTGGTGCATGGCCCTTCTTAGTTGGTGGAGCAATTTGTCTGGTTAATTCCGATAACGAACGAGACTCCTGCACTGTCTATTCAGTGCAGTACTACTACATCCATTTACAAAACATACATAGACACATCCAAGTACTACTACTCATTTCCTAAAAATATGAACAATGCACAAACTACTACTCCTAACATCTATTTAAGATATTTGTATACAGTCCTGTACAACTAGCACTTTATGTATGGTGGTGGTTAATATTCATCTCATACAACCAGGTTCTGATGTGCTGTCTTACCTTCTATGTGACTAATAATGGTTTGTATTTAGAGATGAGCAGACCTGATATTGCTGTTTTGGTTCGGGCTTCTGGTTCGGCCGCATGACCCGAGTCTGGCACATTGACACCTCTAGCAACTAGTTATGATTTGCCAGGATGTCAATTTGCTGGATAGCCTGTTTGCCCACTGATTGGACAATATGTCCGAGTCACATGGCTGAACCCAAACCTCGAACTTGATCAGAACCTATTGTGTTTTACCCGATGTACGTCTATGCTGTATGCTGAATAAAGAAAAGTTGATTTTATAAAGACCAAGGAGCCTGCGTTGGAGTTTTCTTCCGAACCTCGAACCTGAACAGGATAGTCAATTCTGCAGTTGTAATTAGGGGGTGACTACAGGTGTATGCGTTCCAGAGGCTTAATGTTTTTATGGTAAATGTGGGAGCACAAGGAATTTAAATACAAAGCCAATAAATCACATTACTATAGATGTTTAGCATGCAATAGATTTATTTAGTGACAATAAGAAAAATCTAAACAAAATCAGATAAATTTAAAAATTACGACCAAACAGTCCAAATCCATTTTAACCCAAAACAAAAATGTAATCCCATTCTACTGTTATGACTAAATATAAAGATGAATGCAGTTCTAAATGTTTATCATTGGCTGTAGGTTACAAAGTAAAATTCACTCACTAAGAGCTGTGGTTTATGGTCAATGTATGTATATCAGATCATAGACAACAAGTAATTGGTCCTTTAGCTGACAGAAGAGGGAGTGCACAACTCATTATAACATGTCTCTGATTAAGTTCTGTAATATAACGAGCCATTAACCTGTGTGGCATCAAATGACCATGGACAGATATATATCTACAGGACGTAAACAGAATGACAACACGCAAATATCAAGAAAAAAGTGAGGAATTGATACAAAGAGGATACTGGGATATTATATAACTTCTGATTATCCTCAAACAATAACATTAATTAGTGAATTCCTTTAAATTTATTGAATTGCTCTATCCTGGTCTTTTAACATGAAGAACATACAGTGGTTTGGATGGTTTCATGTAGGATACATTCAATTTACTTCTGCATTAAAGAGGAAGATATCACGTTCACTTGCAAAATACCTGTCACGGGTGCCCCCGCGATCCATGTATCGGATCGCGGGCACATCCGACCCCCTCTTCGTGGTGCTGCCCCCGTCCCCGGCACCAAACTCACCTCTGCACGCTCCCGTCCGGCCTGGTCTCCGCACGCGTCCCCGCTCCCTAGGGCACGCATGGGCCGGCACTCAAGGATTTAAAGGGCCAGCACAACGCTTATTGGCACTGGCACTTCCGGGTTTCCTTAAAGGCCGGCTGTTCCCAAGATTGCCGGATCTTTGAGCCAAAAGCCTTATAGAAAGCTCCCCTGCATAATTCCTGTGTTTCTGATCTCCTGCGTTCCTGTTCCTGTGTGTTCCCTTGTTCCCGTGTTCCAGTCTGTTCCTGTGTTCCCACTCCTGTGTTCCCGTGTTCCCGTTCCCATCTGCCTGGACCTCCCGTTGCTGACCTGGAACGACCTGGTGGCACCCCGCCGCAGCAAGACCATCCCGCTTTGCGGCAGCTCTGGTGAAGACCAGGTGGCACTTAGATTCCAGCTTCAGGTGTTGGCTAGTACCATCTCCTGCAGTGGTCCAGAGGGTCCACTGATCCTGAACCCTGACAATACCTTTGAGTTAATTTATAAACTTTCCATAAACTGTGACCCTTGTGGTATAGTTCATACCTCTCAAATTAGCTTTCATCAAATGAACCTTTCAATGGAAACCTACAGTATTATGTGATGATATACTTTTTATGAAAAATTTGATGTTGTGAGGTATGTAATAAAGAAACCCCTTGGCCAAGTCATTGAAGATGAAGAAGACTTTAAAAGAAACTTGTCAAAAAGCTCTGTGTTATACATCTCACTCGTGGCTCAGTTCTGGATTTCCACAAAGAAGCGTGCATGGCAACCCATTCATGTATGGAAACCTTAGTGTAGTCTACATAGACACTAGTTGTCCCCACTTTATCAATGAGCACTATAAACCTTAACTCCATAAATGAAAACTTCCACAGCATATGGGATTGTAATAGGGTAAATAACCTGCTGAACACCATTTTGAAAAAGAAAGATTATGAGGGCTAGATAAAATCGGTCAGCCAAAGAATAGAGCAGGGTGAAGGTCTTCCTGCTTTGCTTTGAAGTTTTTATATCAGCTATGAGGTCTTCTTAGGCCAAGGTTGGCAGTTTAACACTTCATGTGGTGATGAAAAACTAGACAAAAAGTAAATGAAAAATAGTTTCAAGGAGCAGTGCAAACATAATGAAAAGGGCATTACATAATTTAGAGAAGATGGTTACCTTTAAAAGTTTATATTTGACTGTAATAAACCATAGCTGTACTTACCATGTTTAGCTCCAGGAAAATGATGAGCTGGAACACTGTGTGGAGCAAAACAATAGGAATGAGCTTGTATTTATTCAACCAAACATGTCACATACAGGATACTTAGTATTAAATCGATTTCTTGGTCGTTACACCTGAGACCTGCCCATAGAATAAATAATGTGTGATAGTCTCTTGTTCCTCCAGATACAATACAAGGACAACACCTAGTACATCTTTTCAGCTAAGTTAACATGTTACTGTATATACAGAGCATTTTTATAATATTTTTAAAATTTTAGTAAAAGTTATTAGGAAGTTAAACTTTTCCAGTAATTAATTTGCATAATTCACATACTGAGTATCAAGTCCTTCAAGAAGATATTTGTATGTAGAAATCTCCATTTCCAGGTGATTCTTCTGGTCCATTAGAAGTTGGTACTCATAGTTTTGTCGTTCTAGATCAGATCGGATTTGAGACAGTTGAGCTTCGATATTATCAATCAGGCACTGAAGCTGAGCGAGTTGGGCGCCAAATGTGGCCTCTGTTTCAGCTAAAGTTGACTCCAACGCATTGTTCTAAGAGACACAATATAGGGATGCAATGATTAGAAGCAAATAAGACACATTGAAGTTTGAAGTCATACAAAGGCAAACTGTATCTGCAATGTGTGTGTAAGTAGCAATTGTACCTGCTGTACCTGAGGTGGGCCAATACACCTTCCGCCACATAACAAGATACCTACCAAACTTATCTCACTCTGCAGCTCAATCTCCAGGGCTTGTACAGAACGCTTTAGGTCAATGATTTCATTAGTATTTGACTGTAGTTGTTCGGCACCAAAGGAGACTTCCTGGTTTAATTCTGCACTCTACAAAATATAAAAACAGAGCTAAAAACAAATCTATCGTGTTTTATACTAGAGAAACGTTTCAACATGGCATATGGATGTCATAGATAGAGTATAGGTAAGAGTTGGAATACTAAGGCCCAGAAAAATTCAAGCTATTTCATTGTGACCAAAATATATGTGAACTGACTCTATGGTAATGTCATCCACTTATTCCTGTTATTGAGTGGAATAGAAATTAATGTGCGGTCAACATAATTGTGCAGTAGATGGTATGGTAAATAATAATAATAATCGTTATGTAGAAAGCTGCATCATATTCCATAGCGTTTTACAAATCATAGGGGACATATACAAATATAATATTACAGTCATATGGAACAATAGGAATGATGAGGGTTCTGTGAAAAAACATATAAAAAAACAATATAAAACACAGTTCACTTTGTGTTACCCTTGTTAGGAACATGTTCTCAACTTCCATCAGGTTCCTGTCCATCAGGTTTTCATACTCATCTCTGATTTCTGACAACACTTGGTTCAAGTCCACAGATGGGGCAGCGTTCATTTCTACATTTACTCGGGCACCTAGCTGTTGTTGCAGGAAATTCACTTCCTTTTACAGAAGAAAAGTGAAACAGGGATTTAGTTGATTTTTAAAGTTACTGCCTCTTTTAGATAGAAGTAAATATTACTTTGGCTTTTATAATTCTTAAATTCCAAGTGGTTGTGTGTGGCCAAGGTGGAAAGCAATCGGGAAAATAAGAAAAATTATAGGAAAAGAATTTATAGGGGGTTAACATCCGCAGAAATTTAGTGTATAGAGAGAATGTTATATGGAAGACTTACTCCTGCATGGTTGCTCTTCACTTGGAAAAGTTCTTCTTGTAGACATTGCACTTGTCTTTCCAAGTCTTGACCTGCAATATTAAATTCATTCAAGGCTCTGCTTAGCTCAGCAATATCACCTTCAATACTGTTCCTCAGGTTTATCTCCATTTGGTACCTGAGTGAGGGAGGAGAAAGAATGGATGTCAGAGAAACAGGTAGGTACTAAAATCACGTCATGGGGTCAACCAAATAAAAAACCCATCAAGTAAAGGCATAGGCACACAATGACGTGTGACATCAAATAGAGGCTAATTAAACATTACTACAGTTTGTGTTTTATACATAATTATGGTTCGGACTCTCCACATACCTTGTTCTTAGGCTATTGGCTGTCTGCTGGGCATTGTCTATCTGACGCTCTAGTCTTGCATTTTCAATTGTGGTTGAAAGTATCTAAATCAAATGTACAGCAGTCAAGATTTGCAAGTAAAGTTCAAAAATAAAAAGTTGTCAATACACAAACTGTGTTTTAAAATTATATTAAGTCTAACTAAATTGATATCTAAGATGTTGTGAAAATGATGATAAATCCAAGTTCAATAGAGAAGCATTTCAGGTGACCCATATAAACATGGGATAATGGACAATAATTGTGCTTCAAACTATAAATTTGTTTAATTAAATACTTTAATACCATATTTTGGAGCTCTTGGATGTTCCTGAAGTATTGGCTGAAATCAGGTAGTGAGCTGGGGGCATTGTTTGCATACCAATCACAGATCTTGCTTTCTAAAAAGGCATTCTCCTGCTCCAGAGAACGAACCCTCTCTAGATAGGAGGATAGTCGTTGGTTGAGATGTTGTAAAGTTTCCTTCTCGTTAATGTTGAGCAGACCAGTATTCTTCCATCCATGATTAATTCCTTGACTGTGCCCGCCATGTCCATGACCAGAAGAAGAATGTGCAGAAAAAGAGACTTTTGAGCCTCCGTGAACCATTGGCATTTTGCAGTGACCAGTACAATGAGTGGAATAGCTGTTGTGATGGACCTTATGGGTTCCTCCGTGATAGAGTGGAGCAATATGACTTGAAGCTTTAGAGTGGTGAACACTGGTGTGACAGTGACCCCTCAGGGTTTTGGAGGATGAATAGTTCATACCGGGGGTCATGTTTTCTGTAAGAATTCCAAAAGACAAGAGTATTGTTAGTAGAGACACTTGCTTGTTCTTGAATTCAGCTGCACAGTTCTTCTTACTCCTGGGCTTCTTTATATAGAAAGCCAACTCATTGAAGCTAGGTCAATTTATAGATATTTTATATGCATCATATTTCTATTTGTCTGGCCTCTGTCTGAGAAAATCTAATAAAGCCAATGATGACTAATTGTATTTCCTAGTTTATATTTGCCATAATAGTAAAGATCTGACCAATCTCTCATCACACCCTATCAATACTGTACTTTACAAAACTGAATCTTACATTTGTTTTATAAGCATAACTCTTACTTAAGTAGTCATAAAACTGTAAGCACTGACCACCCAACATTGCTTAAGGCAGGAGAGCAAAACCTATGGTTCTCAGAGCCTCAGATTGCGACCCACTACCCAGCAGAGACCAAAGAGCACTTCCACTCACTGGTGCAGGGGGCCAGTTATTTCTAAACACATAACAAGTTCCTCTCCTGCTGCTGTGGGTCCTGGTTGTATGCACCAACAGCTAGGGGTAACTGTATTCACTGTTGCCAGGTCCTCTCCTGCTACAGGCACTGGTCCTGATGCCAGTTCATACAACCAGCGTCATTACACAGAACAGAAGTTGCAGTGTAAGCAGGGGAAGAAGAGTAGTGAAGGGAAGGTGAGTATTAAAATAATAAGTTTGGGGGTCTAAAATAATTAGTTTTTGGGTCTCATGTATTATTACTGAGTGTTCTCCAGTATTCTTAGGGGGGCTCATGGGTGTCACAAGTATTATTAGCGGGGCTAATGGGAGTCTCAAGTATTATAAGGGGGGGTTCTAGAGGTTTCCTGTATTATTTGGAGGGCTCTTGGGGTTCTGAATTATTTGAGAGGCTCATGTGGGTTTCATTTATTATTAGAGGAGCTGTGGGGTCTCCAGTGTTATTAGAGTGATACTTTTTAGGTTTTACGTAATCCAACCATGGCTTATTCCTGGCTCTTCCACAAAGGCCAGTATTGCATCTTTTTTTTGCATGGTGCGGCACTTTTTAACTAGTTTCAGTGAAGCTTGACCGTTTTGCTCTTGTAAATTTTGTCATTAATACATTTTTACTTTATGAACCAGGCGATGAGTTTGTATTTATCTAGTAGCAGTATCACCCAAGAAGAGAATGTCTTATTGAAAGGGTCAGAAAAAGAGTAAATTATAAATTCTTGGGGTTATTATTGAGTCATACAATAAAATCAGAATTCCAGACCAGGAAACAGCTGTCAAGATACTTGCTATACCAAACCACTTTGTAAGCAAGAACATTAGAACAAGGACCATGTGATCTTGTGACAATAGACTGTAATGATAGAGCCTGGACAGCTTTGGCGTGTGGTATTTTAGTATATAGAGTAGTAATATCACATGTGAGCCAGCCAAAAATTGGCAACTGTGCTATATTATCCATTACATTAAAAGCAGGCAAATGTGATAGCAGTCTGTAACAGGTGGTCTAGGCAAACATCTAATCTCTCATTAAGAGAGTTAACACTAGTCACAACTGGTTTGAATGGTGACGGAAAAACACTTTTATGACATCTATGCAAAATATAGAACGAAGGAGAGGTAGGATTTTTTGCAAATCCGAATCAAATCTTCCACAGTCTCATTAAAAATGTCTAAATTCTGGTGTTAGGAACAACCTTGGAGGATCAAAGGAATGTTTATATATTATTAAGTGATAACATGTTTTCCACTTCTTTTTGGTGATGACATGTTCAAAACACTTACTGTATGGAGAAACTAGTAACATACATTGCTAAAATGTGATTTAGCTTTCATCACGCCCTGTTAAATACTGTCTCTTATAACCATTTTGAAGCATTTAATGTTTGTCCTCTGCCAAAAAGCTGAGAATACGTATTTTGTTTGTTAATAACATTGTGCATATTATTCCCAGTTCTCAGGCTCCAGGACAATGGCACAGCTCCTGCTTCTTTTTAAAGTTTTGTTTTACTTAAAGGACATCTACCATCAGATCTACTAATGGTAGACTGTCCTCACATCACTGCACGTTACCTTTTCCTGCTGAAGGATGTTTTTTTATTTAGATCAGGAACAGTCGTATACATGAAAACAGAACTTTGTAAAAATATGCTAATGAGCCTGAGGGGCTCAGGCCAACGTCACCTGAGAACCTCTTGGCTCCACCATGTTGTAATATATTCACGCCCCCCCTACTCATTATCCAACCCTCCGTTCAGCCTGCTTATCACTGATCATCCCTCTGTCCCGCTCGCCTTTGCAGACAATCGGTGACAGCTGTCTACGATAAGCAAGCGGGAAGGAGGGATGATCTGCAATAAGCGGGCTGAACAGAGGGATGTGAATATATTACAAGGTAGAGCCAAGAGGTGCTCAGGTGACATCGGCCTGAGTCCCTCAGGCTTATTAGCATATTTTCAAGTTCATTTTTATGTATATGGTGTTCCAGGGATATACAAATCAACATCCTGTAGCAGGAACAAGTAAGGTGCAGTGTGGTGAGGACAGTATACCATCGGTAGATCTGATTGTGTATGTCCTTTGTGTTTCCATTTTAAAAATAGATATTTATTGTTTGTGTAATGAAAAGTTATACAATTTTCCAATTTTCTAGATCTCTGCTTGCTGTCCTTCTATAAAAAGCTTCGATGTTTACTTCCAGTGGACAGAAATCTGCCCCTGGTCATGTGATGTCACACATGTGCACGGCTCGTTATATCACACAGCTCTGATTACTCTCTAGGATACTAACAAGTCATGCACCTGTGTCCCAGGACAAATTTCTGGCAAATGGAAGTAAATGTAGAAGGTTTCAATAGAATGACAGGAAGCAGAGATCTAGAAAACCATGTGATATGATAAAAAAAGGAAATTGGAAAAATGTATAACTTTTCAGTATACAAATTATTACAATGTATCCTCTTAGATGGTAACACCCCTTTGAGCTGGGTAAAAATAAATCTCATGTAAATGTGGTATTTCGAATCTCTGATGGCAGATGTTGGGAAAGAACATTTAGGCATTTTCTATTTCCTTTTTTCTACAGAGAGTTAAGGTGCTCCCATAGTGTTACAGTGACTTATTCTCCTCATTCAAAGTATGTAGTTAGTCCTGAAGATGATTCTATGATGTAAAAATACAAAAGAAATGATACCTTTAATGGCAATCCAGAAAAAATATATCTGAGCACAGAGACCCCTTTATCAGGCAAGTGCCCAAATGAAATAATGAGAGCAATGCACAACATGTAAGAGATGTTACACCAAGACAATCAGTACATGTGATGATACATCATGAAGATAAGTAACGGCAAGAAAACTAACATTTTTGTTCCACAATTGGGGGATGGACTAGGCTTGCAAGGGTCTGGAGTTAGACTGTTGGGGGTTTTGAAGTGTGTCCATGTAATGGGCCATAAATGCAGATTCTATATTGACTCCTAGTATCATGTTTCCCTGAAAATAAATCAATGACTCATATAAATTTTTGCTCTTAAAGAGGCACCAGGTCTTATTTTTCCATAAACAAGACTTCACATTTATTGTTGAATAAAACTCTACTTCTCTAACATCCTTATAGCTCTAGAAACTCAATTTCTTGTGACTCAATTTGTATTGTAATCAATTTTAGGGGAGGCCTTATATGTCTAAGCTTGGAAAATATTGTACTAAGTCCTATTTTGGGGGGATGTCCTATTTTAGGGGAAGCAGGGTATCAGTAATTGGAATGTTAACATCAACTTTATTTCCCAGGTTTTCCTATTTCTGCCATTGTTGAAGCGACCTTTCACTATTAGAGAATAGCAGAGACAAACAAAACAGCGCTCATAGTGTTATATTGTCCAGTTTCAGATGTGCAATGTGGTTGGTCGATGCTCACCTGGTAGAGCTGAGGAACAACTAGTTTTGGTGTGTAATATGATGGTCAAAGGTGCAGCCGATGTCTTTGTGTTTTCCAAGCTCGGGATGCTGTGCCAGTTGGAGTTAAGAAGTAGGCTCAAGGAGGGGAGGCGCACAGCGAGACCGATTTTTCTCCAAAAGTTTTATTAGTATTATAAAAGACCATAGCAGGTAATCACAACACGTTTTGGGGAGCGGGTGTCCCCTTTTTCAAGTGAGTTAGAATTTCTATCCTGGAAGCTGTTGGAGACTCAGCCCAGGGTCCCCAAACACTATTAGGACTTTTAGACCTGTCATAATGTGGCCTTGTCCAGAGAAGTTTTTTTCCCACAAGTGTTTCCATGGCTTATGGTGAGTGTGAGTTCATCCTGCTTTGTAGTTTTTGTTGAGTTTCCCCAATGTATATGTTGGGTAACCTGCAACCAACACACAACAGGACTATGGTACGGAAGGCAGTGTACATGATACTGTGCACAAAGTATCATTGTAATAACATATAAATTGGTACTTTGCAGGAAGTGGTATTTTGCTAAAATAAAACATTAGAACGTTTATTTAACACAGCTTCTTTTAGTCTCTTGTGCTATTGATTTATGCAAAGTGTATTGCCCATTGAAGCAAATAAAACTTATGAAGGAAGGTCATGGAGGAAAAAGGGGCAACTTAATATGGGAATTAATAATTGGCTTCAAACAGACTAAAAAACATCCCCAGTACAACAACATAAGAATTATCCAAAGTTTTATTATGTTAGTTGTAAATATAGAACAGGAATAGAAGAAGTGGAAAAAAAAAAACATCTCTAGAAACCATTCTTGACAAAGTCATGTTTATCTCAGTTTCTCAATGGTCCTGAATACAAAGTAATGACTGAGTTACAGTATGAAGGTCTGGTGCTATGTCCCACAACAAATTACTTCATGGAAATAGTCTTTTGGCCATGAAAGATGCAAGACACCAGGGACACCTGGGCAAGGAAGAGGTGACCCATTCCTCTATTCTTTCTTACCTCTATTGGCACTAATGCCTTAGAATAATTGATCGCCTTCCAACAGTTTTAACTTCTAACCGGTAAAATTGTTGAAAGATGAGAGTCGTCCTAAAGATAGCCATACACATTTTGACTTACTTTTTTACATGTCTGATGTTGAATTTAGTAAAACATCATGAGAGGACACTTTATATTAATCAGTGACGCCTAAAATCTGTTGTAAACTCTTTGCGCAATACTCGGTCTGTCCTGTCTTCCAAGGCAGCATTGGTGCCTATAAATGTCCACCTCTATTATACCTGCTATAATCTGGGGGCCATTGATGCGGTTTATATAAATTTGTAGACCCTTAACTAAGGCTTGGAAGACAAGATAGAGTTTATGTTAAATATTTACTGCTTCTCAATTTGAAAATTGCATTAATAATTGTTAAAGAAAACATAGTTGGTCATTTGTGCCAGCAGTGTTACTTTAACGGAGGCCAAAGCATTATGTCCAAAATGTCTTCATGTGTATGGCCATGTTTAGCACTGTTGAGCAAAAAAAGCCCATACAACTATCTTCCCTTTACTAAGTCACTTACTATTAACCTTCTACCTGTGTGCCTTTCAACATAGAATAGAATCACTGCATGGCAAATATTACTTCCAAGATACTTGTATGTTTTTGGTTTAGTCGTTTCATTCATCTTGTTCTTATTATATTGTAAGAAGAAATTACTGTAAAGCATAATGATATACAAAGAAAACTAAAGTAGTAACAAATACATTTAGTAAATATTGGATAATACGGTGGGACACAGGCTATGTATCCTTTTGCAGGGGGGCATGATTAGGTTTCTAGACAAATAACAATGTAAGTTAGTTAAGGACATTAAGTTTCTTTCATCAGTCATATAATTTAGAAAACTTTTAAGGGTTTATGCTAAATACAACAGCAACGAAAAAAATATACTAAACACATAATGGTATCATAAAGCTTATTTAAAGATGGCACAAAGCCCAGGACCCCTTCCCACACCAACTAACCCAAAGGAAAAGCTCTCTCTCTGCCTCCGCTCAACATTAATCTTTATAGTTAGTGCAGAACAGGAAGGGAAGTTGAGCCCAGGATATCTAACACATGAATTTAGTGCTTTTTAACCAAGCACACTTACATGCTGGCCGGATTTGCTAGGAGTTGGTAGGATCCGTTCTTCTTTTAGCTTCTAATACCTTAGTTTGTAAGAAAACCATTTTTTTAAATAATGCAAGTGAGCCTCAGGGGCTCCTGACTACATAACAGTAGTCTCTTCTGGCTGGACCATCTTCAGGCATAGAGCCAAATGGAGGCATAAATAATTAGTGGATGGAACTACAAGAACCACTAAGCTATTAGCAGCAAAAAGAAGAACGGATCCTATTTCAGGAGGCACGAACCAGCATGTAAGTGTACTAGGTTTAGAAGGACTAAATCCATGTAGAAGATTTCCTTTAGAGCATAGCAAAGCCAGATTACATAAATGAATACAGCAAATGATAATAGTAAAGTTTGCAATATGCATCTGGTAGAGAAGACACTGATGACTGAACTCTTTACACAGCCCCTATAGTCTCAATAGTCTTCATAGGTCTCTAGGTAGTCTCTAGATATGTAAAGATGTAACCCCTTCTTGATGCATAGTGTGAATGTACGGGAAGTTGCTGTGCATAGGGCTCACGGGCCGAGCACTTTCCATACAGGGAAATGATGGGAGTCCCTTCTGCCCACTTTTAGTTGTGCGTTTTGAGGTCCATTGGAGGACATTCAAACGTCCCGGTAGGACCTTTGTATACATATTTGTTGAGTGCAGGAGGATTTCATGTCTCAAGGTCCCTCTCTTTATTATCATAACAGGGCAGTATCAAACTTGGTTGAGGTGGTCATGGGCCCTCTAGAATTCTTAGGGCCCAGGTGGCTGCCAAACTGTCTATATTATAATCCTTTACTGCTAGAGATCGCTAGAGAAACTGCAATATGCTGGAAGTGATCAGACCCACAGTACACTTGGGGGTCTAAAGAATAGTAAAAAAAAAATTTAAAAAAGGAAAAATAAATAAAAACCTAAAAGTTTAAATCACCCCCTAAGCCTAGAACTGATATAGAAATAAACCAAAAATATCATAAACATTTAAGATATCACCGTGTCCACAAATTCCTGGTCTATCAAAATATAAAAATGTTCATTCCCTGCAGGGGAAACCCAAACTAGCTCCCAAATATTCAATGAAGATCATCTCGTCCTGTTAAAAATTTATTAAAACATATTAATACCTATATAAATTTGCCATCCCCGTGATCTTACCAACGCAAGATATAAGGATGCAGTGTAATTTGGAACGAAAAATGAAAGAGACCACAAGAAAATGGTTACAATTTTTCGCAAATTTCAACACATTTGGAAATTATTTCCTGTTACCAAGTACACAGCAAGCAATATTTGAAGAATGTTTAACCTCCTGCCCTCATCCTGCCCTTATCTATCTGCTATGTATAAAAGGCTTTCAGAAGCATTATGGGAGAAGAAAGGAGCAAAAGAATATGGGCGGAAAGCTTTTTTCCCTGACAAAGTATATTGCAAAGTTTAATATTATCAAGTGCCCTTATTTCTGAAATAATAAAAATATTGCTTTAAAGGTTTAGTACCCCAATATATTTAGATTTTTGCCAAAACATGGGTTGTTTCTTTCAGTCCAAAAAAATACAAAACATTAAAAGGCTCTATTAATATGCCATAAAAAGTTACGACTAATGAAAGGCATGGGCAAAAAAATTACATAAAAAAAAAAACACTAAAAACTTCATGTTTTTTCCATTTCACTCAATCTCATGAAGAAAGAATTGATTTTTGTTCGGAACTTTAAGTGGATTCCATGTTTGCTTCACCAAGCTTATATGATACACTCAAATACTTCTGTATTGCAGTGGATTATCAACCTTCCTTAAAGTGAACCTGTCACCAAGAATGTCATTTTTAGCTGGTGTCCAGATCCAATAGCCTATGTTTTTAAAAATCATTTCAGTAGTTTATATCAGTTAAATTAACATTACCTGGCTCCCTTCCAGCTGCATGTGGTGAGTCCCTAAGGAGGGAGCAGCTGCAGCCTGTGTGTGTCTGTGTCTCCTATCCTTCACACTCAACCAACTCCCTCTCCTCTCCCAATTTTTTAAATTCATTGAGCAGACAGGGGAGGGGGATGGTGTGGAGTAGAGAAAAAATGCATGAGGAGACACAGGCACACTCAGGTTGCAGTTGCCTCTCCCCCAGAACTCGCTGCATACTACTGGCAGGGATCCAGGTAATGTGAATTAAACTTATATAAAATATTTTTATATAAAGTATTTTTTAAAATAAGCATTGCATCAGCTATTGGGACCTGATGCCAGCCAAAAATTACATTGCTGGTAGTCCATTGGCAGCTCACAGTCTCATTCCTCTGTCTAATAAATGGGTGTTTTGCTGTTTTTTAGGAAGAAAACAAGTTTCTGTAACGACTCCTTTAGTAGTAAGTCAAACTATGCTATTATGAATGGCTACTTAAAAAGATAAGGAAACTATAAGTGGGGATATTTACAATCCAAATATATACATTTTGTACATATTTTATATTTTAAGTCCACTTCTATGTACACATTAACACAGATGCTCTGACCAAAAATGGAGGTATTCCTGGAAAAGATTTAACATTAAGAAGATCTGCTCTACTTCATTCCTTCTAAATAAGGACACACAGTAACTTAGGACTGTATCCCACTGACTGGGAAGTCACTGTCCATCTAAAGAGCTATGCTTCTGTCTATGTAAAGTTAGAAAGACATGACTGTGTTGGACTGATGCCAAAACCATCTCGGGTTGACTAGAGGCAATACCAGATGAGTGAGGACCTGTAATTACAGATTTTCTCACCGTAGCCCATCCCTAACCTATGACCAGAGGCTGAGTTGTGGAGAAAACATTGTTATAAATGAATGTGTACCTCCTGGAATATGTATGTCACATGCTAAACCATACCAAAAAAAGATAAGTAAATTGAAACATGAAAAATTCAGTCATGAGCAGAAGGTTGATCATATTTGTTCTGATGTATCTTCATCACCTTCAGAACAGAACTGGCCGGTCACTTCTGTCATTTCCCAAGATGGATTCCTAGAAGACAACAAACCTATAGGTTGACACAATTAGTTCCAAAGGTTTAACAAGTTTATCTCCAATATGCTTCTGGTTGGAAGAAATGTGTATCATTATGGAGCAAAGCCATTAAATTGGGCAATGAGTAATCAGATATCTTGGTGGACATGTATCTACATAGGGGTAGGGATCAATCATTCCCTTGCATTCCATACAATATACATGTCTCTATGCATTTAAAAAACAAAAATTTATGACTTGTGGAATTATATTGAGAGAGGTTACATCTAGATATTACGCTTATGTAAAATATAAGTTGTTCTGTTTCAAAGCATCTACCAGTGGCAACTTGTGCGTAGTCAAATAGGATCAATCCTTTGTTACAAGTTGAACAATCATTTTCATATGGTTGTTGGAAATGACTCCACTTACCACTGCTGACATCTCTGAAATAACGTGTGTGAGCTCTGTGTAGAAAAGAGCATAAATTAAGGGGCTACAAACACAAATAATATGAATCTAAATCTAACATTACTGCATCATATAAACTCCCATAGGGGACCACATATACAAATGAGAAAGTCTTTGTGGGGGCATGGGCAGCATGTACCCCCATCAAAACCTAGAATCCCTGCCCATCAGTTGTCTCTGTTTGATGTGAGAATGCTGATCGGTGAGAGGCCATGTTTTGCACTACTCATTCACTTAGCAATGACCTATCCATAGGAAAAAACCCAGTGGTGGAAATCCTAACATGACTAGGGGTATCAAATACTACATAACACCTTTAGCCAAGGCTGAATAAAGAGGGAGCCTAAAATAACATAATAGGGCGATTTAACAATCAGTTTATGACACAATTCAGTCGTAATGTGCATCAAATAACTATCTGCACCAGGGTTCAGGGGTTATCAAGGGTTTAGTCAACTTTCAGACACTTTTACGAATAGTATGACAAAAGGGCTGTGGTCTATGAAATGTAGCATAGCTTATCACCAAATAGACTGTGCACCAAAAATAATGCTGCCGCACCAGAATTGTCTCCCAGTGTCAACTAAGCCAGCTACAAGAGGTGCAAAATACAACTAGACAGTATTATACTATGCCAGATTTATCATCCAGCACCAGACACTTATATGAACCTTGTGCAGCATAAGACTGTCTAGTCTAACTCTGCACTGACTAACGTTACAAATAAATCAACCCCAATAACTTTTTGTTCCACTAACTGAAACATAGGGGGGATTTATCACTACATTGTCTGGTACCTATACTACTTATTGAGACTTTTATGTCTACATTGGGAAAAAATGTCTCAACTGAGACGAAAAAAATTCTCAAAAAGTAGTAGAAGAAACCAGACAACGTGGTGATAAATCTCCCATAATTTGCGATTCTATTATAAAAGTCTAGTGCTCATAATACATACAAGGTATCATGTCCATCCAGGAGGTATTTGTATGCTTCTATTTCCTTCTCCAGTGAGGTTTTCAGGTCCATGTGGATGTCATACTCATAGGTCAGTTGTTTCAGCGTAGACTGGATCTCAGCCACATGAGATTCATTGATATGGATCAGGCCCTGGAAATGACTGAGGTAGGAGCCATAATGTTCATGTATCTCTGCCAGTGTAGATTCATGGGCTGTTATCTTATAAAAAGAATAAATCAAAGTAGTTCTGGTGAACACATTTACTACGTAAGAAATATAAGGGTTGGCAAAAATAGTAACTTTATTGAGAGACGGTCCATTGTGCACAAGTCTTGATATAACCCCCCTTAGGAGTCTCTGGCCTCTTAATATATCCTGTATACAATCATAGGTCTCCTGATGTATTCGGCTGGTTGCTGCATTGGAGGCCAAAACTACCCCAGCTGCTAGTTGGTATAGTTTTGCACATCAAAGAACGTTTGCATGCTGTAGGTAGTGCACAGGAGGTATGCCCAATGCCAGGCCACTCTGCTGCCAGCTGTGCCCCCTTTACACCCCTCCATGACTCCTTGACATGGAGCTGGCCTAAAGGGGATAATAATCGTAATGTCTGGGGGTTCGCAAGGCATTGGCACAGCAGCCCTTATACATGTCCCCC
This sequence comes from Engystomops pustulosus, assembly GCA_019512145.1. NCBI lineage: Eukaryota > Metazoa > Chordata > Amphibia > Anura > Leptodactylidae > Engystomops > Engystomops pustulosus. Next base: position 40,082,233 of record CM033646.1, read on the forward strand.
ATAGAATTCAGAATCATAGAATTTCACTATATGCTACACCTGGTTATAGTAAGGGCCCAATCCTCATCTCAGCAGGACCACATGGTCTGAGAGTGGCATAGGGGGTAAAATTGGGCCAGGAATTCAGACTTTTTCATGCCTTTTGAGCATCTGGTGTACAAAGCATGATAAATGCCCCCAGTGACAACTGCTAAATCCCTGCCATAGAACAACTTATCACTCACCATGCTCAGCTGTTTCCTTAGTTCAGTCTCTAGTGTGTGTACACAAAGCTTTAGTCCTGTCACTTCATTACTGGATACTTGGATTTGTTCAATTCCAGAAGATACTTCTAGGGACAGTTCAGAAATCTAAAGTAGAAAACAAAATTGTACACATTATATGCTTTGGCCAAAAGTTCATGTGTAATGAATTTAGACCATAAAAAATCTCAAGCATTGGCAATCGGACAAGACCGAAAGGATTAGGCAGTTTAAATGTTGATAGCCCATCATGAGGGAACCTGTTACCAAGAAACTACAGTCTAAACTACAGGCAGGATGTTATATAGCAGGAGGAGCTGAGAAGTGCATGTTGCCGTATCTGCAGGCAGCATGTTATGATGTAGATATAATATATATTATATGGTAAATTCATATGTATTAAACTTACACAGATACAGAGGTAGCTGCCAAACGCTGATAGGACAACACCTTAAAATCCGGTCACAGAAAGAGCTAATATGTAAATGTATAAAATACAGGTGAACCTACATGTATGTCATCTAGTCACCTACTCTTTCTCCACAACACTCTGTCTGACACGAAATATGATGTGCTCTGCTCTTCCTGTTCTATAACATGCTGCCTACAGATAGGATCCTATGTATGACTCGTAGATGTAATATATGGATATGGATTTTGGTGGTATATTTGTCAGGTGGTACATAGAAGGATATATGGTAAGTATAGGAGACACAGTAGGTAGAGAGCTCTGTAATACATATTTTATATAAGAAGTGGCTAAGTTATGTTTGTGATGATTTGCTTACCATTTCATGGAAAAAATTCTCAACATCATCGAGGTTTCTCTTCATAAGAGTTTCATATTCATTTCGGATTTCAGACAAGGCAGCATTTAGATCTATGGAGGGAGCTGGCTCTACTTCCACATCAACTCTGGTCCCCAGCTGAGCTTGAAGACATGTTATTTCCTGTAACATCACCAAAGAAGAGAATACATTATAGATCATATTTGACAGGTTTTTATAGCTAAGGTAAACATGTTTAAATCACAGTGATGTAGGTTATTCCATTTATATTTCATTAAATGTTTTATTTATTTATGGACTAAAAATCTAAAAAATAAATAACTTGGACTAGCGATCCATCAAACTCACCTTCGAAAATTCAATACAGCATCATAATTTTGGAACAAATCGCAATAAAAGTCACAACCTTGACGCAAATAGACTCAACTCCCAAGCAGGAGTAGGTAAAAGTATAGAAGGGGTTGCAGAAGAATTTGCCAAGTCCAAAACCCCGGACAAACCAAAAACAGACAAGTACAATGTCCAGCTAAAGATAAATGACCCTCTAATATAATTTCAGCTGATTCCATACCAGGGTCACATGACTGAAACTACATGTGGTGTAATAATGGAGCACCTTATTGTAAGGTCCTGTGATCCTCTGCCTCTTTCTCCTTCTGCAGTCATGGCCATCGGTTTACTTTTTTGTGCTGCTTTTCTCTAAGCATGTGCATCCCCACTCTTCCTGTTTTAGTTTTAAGGGCACCCACTACCGTGGCTACCGGCCTTCTGATTTTTATACTAGTTTTATGTAAAGGAATCCTGGACTCAGCCTCCTTTATTTGTGACCATAGTTCATTCCTTGACTTTATTTCTACATTTTGTCACTGACTAGTTGACCTGCTGGGGTGGCCTGACAACCCTAAACTTTCCTGACTCTTGACCTTAACTGAACTCTGACTATCCTTAAACTGGCTGGTGGACAAACAACTTTTTGACTGACCCTGCTGCACTGGCTTCTCTGGGCCTGTATGGATCAGCTGCCACCTACGCCGGGACATCTCAGAGAGGTAATGGCCTTGTGATCTTGTTGTATTTTAGTCCAGATCCCTGGGTTTAAGGGTTAATACCATGTGGTCACTTAGGTAAAATTCAGTGTATTCACAAGGTGGGGTTTCTAAATAAATTGATGTTGAAAATACAAACTATAGTTATGGTAGTAAAACTTTAGAATTTAGTCCTCATAAGGGGAAGTAAAAAAAAATACAAAATATAATAATCACTTTATAATAGTTATTTTTTTTTTATCATTGGTTGATTTTATACTAGTGTTCATAATCATGACCACAGTGAGATTTTTCTCTTCTTACCTCTTGGCTTGTTTTCTTCACATGAAGAATTTCTTCCTCTAGGTACTGAGTGTGTAAATCCAGAGCCTGGCTCTCAGCTTGTATATTTTCCAATAATCCGTAGTAATGGCATAACTCCTCTTCAGCTTTAGTCCTCATGACCAGCTCCATTTCATAGCTTCAAAGGAGATGAACAATTAGTGTGAATTCCAAAGAATTATGTCTACAAGAAACCATCTAATGATAGTCTCAGGTGAGAAGATACTCAAATTGCTTCCCAAAAAGACAATGTTATGTCTAAGCAAAACTGTCGAAAGCCACATAGGGTTTATGTTGGAAATATTCCTGTTTCCATCATTGATAGGTAATTACTGCTAAGAATAAAGCCTAGTGCCTCTAGATCTGGGGTTGTCGTCCTTTGCTTCTACTGAACTATTAAGGTCCATCTGTGGATCCATTGGTATTCTGACCTTTCCTACTTCCGTTTCTTTGGTAAACCCATTGTCAATCTGATTATGTTCCTATATTAGATGATCCATACTAGTAAGCATATATTGATGTGATTTTATTATACCCTTTTTCAAAAAAACCTCTTACACTTACTTTTTTCCATAGCCCTCAGTAGTCATTTGACCATCTTCTATCTCTTGGGTAAGATTGGCATTGTGTGCATTGACCGAAAATACCTGCAAGATTTAAAAAATATTAAAAATCAATTATTAAAAATATAATGTTCTTCTATATTTCCTAGTAAAATATATATAAACTATACATACCTGTCCCTGTAGATCCATAATTATATTAAAGTACTGACTGCAATCGGGAAATACAAAACCTTGATTGTTTTCATACCAGTCACAGATCTTCTTCTCCAACCACACATTCTCCTCCTCCAGTGACTTCACATTTCCAAGATAAGATGCCAGGCGGCCATTGAGTGACTGCATAGTCTGCTTTTCATTGAAATTAAGTAGATCAGTTTTCTTGGAGTCATTAAATTCACCAAAATTACTCATGTGACTCCTATATACTGCATAATTAGTTCCCATTGTACGTCCATAACCAGAAGATGAATGAGTGTTCATGAATGCTCCTTTTGCATGGTGCACTCTGTAGTGGGGTTCATTTCGAAGGACCCTTTGCTGAGGTTTGTTGATATTCTGGCCACCATCTAAAGAAAGGTGAGTTCTATACTTAGGATAACTTACATACTCTCCATCATTCCTGGCCCCTACGAAAGGTTGGAAAATTCTGTAGCCCATGATGTTTCCACTACCGCAGACAGGAGGAAGGACACTGAACACAAGAACTTAAATGTTAAGTAATATAATTCTTTTCCTCTGCTCCTCTTTTATATCAGGCATAAATGGACATGAGCTCATGTTTATGGGAACTGAGCATTCAAAGGTCTCTTAAAGTGACGAGTGTCAGCAGCCATTAATTTACAGGATTAGTAAGCAAAGACTGCAGAGGCTCAAACTCAGATTATTACTTGTTTTTTTTTGTCTTTAGTTATATCATTAAACATTATTTTATATGCATTCTACACATGACATGAATATTTAAAATATTTCCCATGTTGGTTTAAACAAATTTACTGTGAAACCTATTTGGTCCATTTTTATTATGATATTGAGGACACAAATGTTTATTACATTATCTACTTCTTTGTGTTTGAGTTTTCTCTGGTCCAGCAAAATGTGCTCACTTCTTCCTTGATCTATAATTGGCAGCAGTAATAGCTCGGTAGCCAATACTGTCCTGTATTTTCTTTACCACCTCATTTTGCGCAATCTGTGTACGCTATATAAATAAAGGAATTATCATAATTATTATTATTATTATTAATCCCATAATACGCAACCATATTAGATTGTTCCCTATTGTCTGTACAAAACAAAGTAGATGCTTGAAAAGGTGATGTATGATTATTCACATACAAATTGCCAATAAAGTTTGGTTTATGAGACCAAATAACACCATTAACATGAGAAAATCAGCTTATGTGGTATGAATATAAGGCGAAGAGGCTGAATCAGGCATCATTTACAACCATAGAGACTAGTCATGTAAATGAGTTGTTGTTGTTTGTTAAAATGTGTGCCTGATATGTAGTCTTCACAACTGTGCTGTGACTGCCTAGCTGCTCGGAGCATGTGTGGTGGCTACCTATGTACTGGAAGGCATGTGTGGTGGGTACCTACCTGTACTATTTTGTAATTTTTGGACATATAATGAATGTATGAAAAGTTCCTCTGGGAGCATTGGTTATCATGTGGCCAGACCCCGTTGCCAATGTTATCTTATGAAATGGAAGTACTCCCAGATGACGTGTGGGTTGTTCCCAGTACCCAGATGATTCGAGGTTACTGCTGTTATGGATTGTCATGTGATTGAAAAATGACAATCATCTGAACTGAAAACAATGTGTCACGGGTGGTCCTGCGACCTATATTGCGGGTCGCGGGCTCACCCGTGCCTCTCTTCCCCTGCTGCCATGTCGTCCACACTCCTTGCCTTTCCCAGCTTCTGTCTCGACTCACTATGCTGTGCGCAACGCTCCTAGGGCACTTGCGCGCCGGCATCATAGGATTTAAAAGGCCAGTGTGCCGTTAATTGACGCTGGCCCTTTCCATTTAAGGCCATTTAAGCCTGCCTCTTCCTGCACACCATGCTGGCACAAGAGAAAGTTGTTTCCAGTGAGTTATTCTGGTGTATTGACCTCCCATTGTGACCCTGGACCAGTTGCTGATTATGCTTCTCCGTTCCCAGCCCTGACATCCAGCTACGTTTCCGACCCTGAACCTTTACCGCCTGTCTTGACCTCCTGCCTGTCCCCGACCATGAGATTGCCTGCCGACTTTGTACCTTGACCTTGGCTTCAACCGCGGACAAGTCCCGCTTGTGGAACGACCTGGTGGTACCACGACACAGCAAAAACAACCTGCTTGCGGTGGGCTCTGGTGAAGACTGGGTGCCACTTAGATTCCGGTCCCAGGTGTCGGCTGTGTCATTGTCCATGGTGGTCCATTTTCACTAACCCCGAGCCTTGACAGTAAGATCCAGCCATGGACCTTGCCAAGGTGCCGCTTTCAAAACTGGCTGATCTTACCACCGTTGTGTTCCAGCAGTCCCTGCAGATTGCTTTGAAAGGACAACATCTGGGACATATCACCGCCATGCTGCAGCAGTTGCATGCCACTCAGCACCAGCGTCAGATTCCTGCAACTACTCCTGCGACTTCTCCTGCTACCCCAGCTTGTCTTCCTACCACTGAACCTAGGCTACAACTGTCTATGCCAGACAAGTATAATGGGAACCACAAGCTGTACAGAGGTTTTATTACCCAGTTTTCCCTGCACATTGAACTCATGCCATCTCAGTTTGTCAATGAGTGGCCCAGGGTGGCATTTATCATCAGCCTCCTCTCCGGGAAGGCCCTGGCCTGGGCTATCCGGTCATGGCTACTCACACGGCATTCCTAGTGGAATTCCGGTCCATATTCAAAGAACCTGCACGGGTCTCCTCAGCTGAGATTGCACTGCTGAAACTACGCCAAGGGGACTCGTCACTGGGGAAGTATACAGTACTGTTCCGCACCCTGGTTTCTGAACTTTCCTGGAATGATGGAGCCCTGACCGCCACCTTTAAAAAAGGTCTTTCAGCTCAAGACAAAGACACTTTGGCTGCAAATGACCAGCCATCTACTCAGAGTGGTCTCATCACTCAGCCCACTCGAATTAACGTGCGGTGTAAGGAGCGTGCTGAGGAATTACGTTTTAAGCATCCACAAGCCCGGGCTAGACGTTTACCTTGCTTGGCACCTGCCTTCCGAAGGCCGCTCTAGCCTCCCCCTGTGTCGACTGCAGAGGAACATATGCTGGTGAACAGAACCCGACTTTACCTTCAGGAGCATTCCAGATGGCATCAGGGGAATCTTTTCCTGTAATGTGCCAGTCAGGAGCACTTCATTGGGACTTGTCCTGTCCACACCCAATGTCCGGGAAACGCCAGCACCTAGGGTTCTTGGGAGAAGCGTCCCTAGGAGTAAGCAAAGCTTCTACATGCCTGACTATTCTCAACTATTCTCAACGTTGGCACCTGCACCCAGATCCAGGTCTCTGCTTTCTTGGACTCTGGTTCTGCAGATAACTTTGTGGATGCAGCTCTGATCTCCCGGCATCATATCCCTGTGGTCCCTCTTGAGAAGCCTCTGGTCATCTCCTCTGTTAGCAGACAAATCCTCGCCAATCCAGTCCAGTACCCACTGAACCAATTTCCCTGCATGTTGATGCTTTGCATAAGGAGAGACTTTCCTTCTGCATGCTGCCATGCTCTACCTCGTCCCTCCTGCTGGGCCTTCCGTGGTTGCAGCTCCATGCACCTGTTCTTACCTGGAGGAGGGGGGAAATTCTTTGTTGGGGTCCCGCAGTGTTGGTCAGTCTGTATGGTGGCGTCTCTACCAGTACCCGTCTTGGCCTCCTCCATGACTCCCAAGCCTTTGGAGGGCCTACCAACATGTTACTGGGCTACCCACTTTGCTGTCATGATCTCCAAAAAGCAGGCACCATCCCTATGCCTGCCCTGTAGATCTGTTGCCGGGTATCTCTCCTTCCCTGGTTCGGGTGGACCCTCTCTCCGTTCCCGAGAACACTGCCATATTGGAGTATATTATAGAGAACCTGCAGAGAGGGTTTATATGTAAGTCCTCATCTCTGGCTGGTGCAGGCTTCTTTTTTGTGACCAAGAAGGATGGGTTACCCCATCTTTGTATTGACTATCGCGGTCACAGTTAAGAACCGCTATCCGTTACCCTTGATTATCGAGCTTTTTAACTGCCTTCGCAGTTCCGAGATCTTTTCCAAGCAATTTCTTCGGGCAGGTTCTTCCACTAAGGGAGCCCTTCTGTTCTTGGCTATATAATCTCAGAAAAAGGCCTCTAAATGGATACTGCCAAACTGTCTGCAGTTCTGCAGTGGACACATCCACAAGGTCTACAAGCCATCCAGTGGTTGCTAGGCTTTGCAAACTACCCGCAGTTTATCCCACATTTCTCTACGTTGGTGTCTCCCATTGTGGCGCTCACCAATAAGGGCACCAATCCCCGCATATGGCCCTTGGCGGCTGAAGAAGCCTTCTCAAGGTTAAAGTCAACCTTTGCCTCGGCTCCTGTTCTCACTAGGCCCCAGAGAAGCCCTTTCATCTAGAGGTGGATGCATCCTCCATAGGTGCAGCGTCAGTGCTCACCCAGAAAGGGCCTAAGGGCCGAATACTCATGTGCGTTTTTTTCTGTAAGACTTTTTCTCCTGCAGGGAGAAATTACTCTATAGGGGATAAAGAACTTTTAGTCATCAAACTTGCCCTGGGAGAGTGGCAAAATCTTTTGGAGGGAGCTCGCCATCCGCTCTGCGTACATACAGATCATAAAAATCTCTTGTATCTCCTGACAGCCAACGTCTTAATCTGAGGCAAGCCCGTTGGTCACTCTTCTTCTCACGCTTTAACCTGTTAATTCACTTTCGTCCTGCGGAAAAGAATATCAAAGCGGATGCCCTTTCCTGTGTCTCCGATGTCAATGGATAAGAGCCGGTCCCACAGCATATTATCTCTCTGGAACAACTGGTTGTTGCCGCTCCAGTAGATCTTTGGCAGCTTCCCCCTGGCAAGATGCATGTCTGACCTGCACTGAGGAAGGATTTTGTCTTGGGGACATTCTTCACGTCTGGCTGGGCACCTTGGGGTGCAATGCTCATTGGCCCTCATCTCTTGCTAATACTGGTGGCCTGACTTTATCAAAGATGTTCGGAATTTCGTGGGATCCAGCACTTCTTGTTCCTGTAATAAGCCTTCCTGCCTGAAACTGGCAGGCCCCTTGCTTCTGCCCAAACCAAGCTTCAGTCTGATAAGAAACGCAGACCTTCTACTGTCTTCTCTCCAGGAGACAAAATCTGGTTGTCCTCCAGGTATGTCTGGTTTAAGATCCCTGGCTACAAGCTTGGTCCTCATTTCCTGGATCCCTTCGAGGTGCTGAGTCGCATCAATCTGCTGTCCTACAAGCTGCGCCTTCTTCCCACCATGCGCATCCCAAACTCCTTCCATGTCTCCCTACTGAAGCCTGTCATCCTGAACCACTTTTCCCGGCTAGTACCTCCTCCTGCTCCTGTGGCTGACTTCACCAACATCTATGAGGTAAAGGAGATCCTTGACATGAAGACGATGAGAGGTAAGCGGTTTTTCTTGGTTGACTGGAAGGGGTTAAGAGCTTGTAGCTGTAGAGCTTGTAGCTGAGGGTGCCTTCACAGGTAGCATTAATGAATATGTTTTGAAGCGCTTTACAACAGCTGACAAGAGGAGATTTATCTGATGCATTGCAGTCCATATTGCGTTTACAAAACGCATGTGTTAACATGTGCGATAACATAGTGCTAACAAACGCATGTATTAACAATTGCTCTAACATATTTGTTTTGTAAACACAATGTTGACAGCAATGTAATCAGGCAGATCTCCTCTTCTCAGCAGTTTTAATGTGTTTCAAAACGCATGCCTTAACGCTACTTGTGAATGCACCTTCAGAGGCTGAATCATGTACATAAGTGAAGTTTTTGGGGATCGTGACGCTGGGACAGGCATTTAAAAGGGGATTGTGTCGCACGTGATCGGATTGCGACATGCCGTGCGACAGAAATCAGCGGGCGGCCGTCAGACGATCTGATTGATGCGGATAAACCGCAGGATTTAATGTAAAAATTGTGTCGCATGCACTTACATTTACTGGGAAGAAGAAGGTGAACTCCAGCGGACCTGATCGGGGAAGCGACATATTCAGGAAATTGGGCGCACGATCTTATTTAATTGCGGTACAGTGCATTGTCGTCGGACAATGCACTTTTGGGAACAACTTCCGACCGGGCAAGTAAATGTGCCCCATTATCACTGTTCTCTCCCTCTCCTGTTTGCTATTTCCTGCTGCAGTGAGGTGATTTGGGGAGGGGAGACTGTGTACGACCTGCATTTTCTTCAGATTATTTGTCTATATACAAGTGTAGGGAAAGTTAAGGGTGTATAGGGAGAGATAAGAGTGTAGGTTTGTTATTATTACATTAGTAAGGGCTCCTGGCAGCACATGACTGAGGGCTGGAAGCAACCATGAAGAAAGCAGTTGAGAGCAGTGCAGAGGGTAGAGAGGGTGTGTGATGAACACAGATTTTGTCCTGTTCATCAAGCCATCCATATCCCTTACTATCCCCCAGCCTTATCTGGGTTAACCTAATTGAACTAGCTAGAGTGTTATCTATCACTCCAGGAGGGATAGCCTCAAAGGATTTCCGCAGCCGGCCTGGCACCAACTGGAGTTATGATCTATTCCAGCCCAATGCAAATACATTTTTGGATATCTATATCACTATATACATAGAACTATAGCAAATGGGTCAGTTTTGGTATCCATGTGATCCAGGGATTCATCCAGATCCAATGAGACAAGTACTCTGAAGCTATGACTTCCCATTGATAAGCTAGAACTCCTCCAAGGTTCTGAACCTGATACCAGATAGGAGGATCCATAGAGCACTCCTGGGGGTGTGCAGGGGTGTGTCTGCACCTAATATAATCAGAGCATCCTTGAGACCCAGTGTCTTTTCTTGAGAAGCTAGTTACCATCACCATCACATGAAGGATCATTAAGTGTAGCCTATTGGTTTCCATTAGGCCCACACAAGGTAACTAACATACTGAATTGCTGATACTTGTTGTCCTACCTTTGTATTTTGTATTCTGCTAACTGCTATATCCATTGTGTGAACTGTTTGTCTAGTGTGCCCTTAAGGCAATTAAATACATAATTTAACGTGTGTTGCTCTTTTATCTCGATGCATGAATCTGTCCATTTCTTGTATAAATTCATGCTACTGGGTCGGTTCCTCATACTATATAAACCTGTTACGGACCAGCTTATATTAATGGCGAACTGGTGGCAGCTTAATTGGGTTGATAAGGTTCTGTTTCACCGAGGTTAGTGAAAGGGTCTTTCAGACATTTAGGGTTGTGATTTATTGTTGTGCCATATCCGGGCGTTGTGTGAACAACTCTAAATCACTTCCTGCATCTTCCAAATTCTGACCATTCTGGTAGTGTCTATAAAAAGAAGATTAATTGACCTTGCGTACCCTTTAGGGGTCAGAAACATCAAGTTTTCCTTCACAGGGTGTGTCTCACATGTACTTTTTCACTCCATCTTAAGCATAGAGAATATGGGATTTACCTAGCAACGGCCAACTGAGGGATCACTGACAGAGGCTGATAGCAGGGGGATGGCTACTGAATAGAAGAGGAATAGCAAGATTCATTTGACTAATCAAATTGCAGAGGTCCTTTAAATTGCATGCCCTACAACATATCAAAAGCATACAACATATGCGACACCTCACGCTCCCCTTGCGATCTGAGCCACTGCGGGCATTTAAACTCGCGCGCTGCCCCGCGCGCACAGACTCTGGACTCACTCTCCAGCAGCGTCCAGAAACTGGTAAGACCGAGGACTGATCAGATACAAAGCCCACTTACACACAGCATGCCTGTGATGTATATAAACAACAATTGGCTTCACCCATGTTTAACTTTCTTATACATCTACTTATATGGCTATTTAATTCTCTATTATCTGCATTGAATTTATTTTTTTACCTATCCTATTTATTGAAACCTAATATGATATCGGTCTCTAAAATACCCATAGAAGTTTATGGTTATTTATTTATTTATATTTATTTTTATATGAAATTTTTTTACATGTCAATTTTATATCTATATTTATATTCATGTATACTTGTCCTCTATCAATCTACAGAATTTTCTTTCACTTGAAAAAGGGGACCTCGATTCCCCGAAACGCGTTGTGATGATCTGTGACCTACCCTTTTATTAATAATAAACCTATTTGGAGAGAATATATACCCGGTCTTGTCATGCGCCTACCGTTTCCACCCTTCTCGATTTGAAAAGTTTTTTAAAGTGACAGTTACTCTTTAAAGGGGTTATGCCACGAAAGTATGTACTTCAAAAAGCTCCCATAGAGGTTAAAATATTTCATAACCCGGTTCATAATGGTTACCTGAAGTTATATATACTTTTTTATTTACTATTTTGATGCTTGTGCGGCATCTATTCTGTGTCACACAGAAGCAGATGTGGGAGGGGCCTAGCAGTCACATGCACAGCACTGACAGTGGCAGTTTAACCACAAGTCCTATAATGCTTTACAGGCGTCTCTCTCATTGACCTTCCACCATAGTTACATCACTGCTTTTAGAGTATGCTTCCACCTGCTGTGTTCAAGTAGTCCCTACACTTACTGATCCCCTGCATAGCAGATTCTGCTATAGAAATGCCTTTCAGTCCTAATCACCGTATATATGAAATACATATAACAGCTAAGCTATACTTTTTACAAACCCATATAAAAAATGAAATATGATCTAGGATTGGCTGCTAGTGGCAATATAGACAGCTTTACCGTAGCAGTTTTTATAAATATTTTTTCTCATAAAATATAACATATATACTATACTGAGGACTAACTGGTGAGATCCCTGGAAGGCACAGCAGGACAGGAACCCTGGAAGGCACAGCAGGACACAGGAATGGCAGCAACACGGAGGAACACTGGTAACGCTGGAGACAGGAACACGCAGGAACACTGGAGACACAGCGTTTGGGAATGTTGGGTGGCAATCACTTCTGTAGGAACGGCTTAGGGAAGCCTAACGGCATGGAAACCATAGAGATCCTAGGAGAAAAACCGGCGGCAAGTGAAGGGAGGTGTTAGATTATAAGGGCGAGCCGGATTAGCCAATCAAGAGGAGGCTGGCCCTTTAAGGCTAGACGAGCCGGTGCACGCACGGCCTAGTCCGGAAGCAGGCGTGCGGCTTCGTCGGACCCAGAGCAGAGCCAGGAGTCCGGAGAGGTGATAGGACAAGGTCCATAGAAGGACAAGGGTGTGCCGCCATCTGAAACATGGATCGCGGGTGCATCCGTGATAGATAGATACATAGATAGATACATATATAGATACATAGATAGATACATAGATGGGTAGATAGATATAAGATAGATAGATAGAATATGGATAGATAGATGACAGATAGATATATAGGAGATAGATAGATAGATAGATAGATAGATAGATAGATAGATAAATAGATAGATAGATAGATGGATGATAGATAGATAGATATATAGGAGATAGATAGATAGATAGAATATGGATAGATAGATAGACAGATATAGATAGATAGATAGATAGATAGATAGATAGATAGATAGATAGATAGATATGATATAGATAGATAACTAGATAGGAGATAGATGGATAGATAATAGTTGAACACTCACATATTGCAGACTTACAGGGGGAGGACTGCAGGACATGTGTGAGATGAGGAGAAGTCAGAGCTCAGATCCTTTACTTATTTGATTAATGGTGGCTACATGTGGGGGAGGGCTGCTACACTGTAATATGACAGATCTATAAACATGTTAGGGGCAGTCTGTGCTCTGGAGGGACCCTCTTCCTTCCTGGGTGTATTACCTTTATTGTGCCCCTGTTTGTTCTGGAGGAGCCTGGTGTTAGACTTGTAGTGCAGATCACAGCCTGCACTCGGCTGCACAGCTCATTCGGCCCCTCCCCCTCTCTCCCATTGGCTGCTCCCTGTCAGCTGACCTCCTTCAGTGTGAGGCAGTGGAGGAATCTGCACTCAGAGATGTAAACAGACGAGCAGAAACTGAATCCTTCTGCGCAGACTCGGACAGCAGAGAAGGCAGGCAGGACGTACACAGCTACCAGCAGGGGGAGCCGACAGTCAGCTTACAGCAGAATAACTCAGTAAGGCTGCATAATTTTTAATAAATGTAAATGGTGAAATCATAGTTTACAATGCACTGAGCTGAACTCTGTCCAGGTGCTTTTGGTGACATAACCCCTTTAACAAAATAAATGGTAATTTAGGTAACAAAATTAAATAGCAGTAGAGAGATTTCCAATGAATGTTTGCAGTGGTGCAGTTTAGTCTACTTAAAGACCTGTTACCAGTTTTTCCCTCTAAGGTAGGGTACAATTTATCATTTCTTATATGTTCTTTTTATGTGAAATCATAAAAAAGCATGGTTTTAGGTACTATAGAATCCGAGATATGTGCATCTGAATTGACATTCCCACTCCAGCATCTCAGCACGACTCCTCTCGGGCTATTTTCAGTTCTTTTCATATCACTTTTGGAGGTGATCTTTATTGATAGGTAAACAGGCAAAATTTCATTTTCAAGAGGGAACTCTAAATGAAAATTTTATATCCTAGCTGAAGGTGCTGGTACTTTAGTGGGATGAAAGCTGGTGTCCCTTTAAATTGAATACTTCTGTGCATTGATATTAGAGACATTTCATGTAAATGTATAGCACTGTTTCTGGAAAAGAACCAGTTACATTTACTAAAACCTAAGTAGTTACTCTAACAGATGAGGAAGAAGGTACGGGATCATAAAAAAGGAACATCCAGAATTATACTTTGAAGGGGTTGTCTAATCAATGCAACCATTCATTTGTCAAAAGGGTTATTTCTATTGGTTTATCTTTTGAAACCACTGGGAAACAAGCTTCCAACTTGTCAAGTTTAATGTTGAGAATTTTCTCTGTACATGTATAATTGGACTTGGTATACAGTACCAGATTACCAGGATCAAAGCTGTTGGCAACGCACATGTGAATTCTGCCCTGTGCGTATGTCGATGCTCACTATTAGTTTGTTATCATTGATATAGTGAATTGTTGTCAATAGGTATTATTTATCATACGCTCGCGCGGCTGCATATGATAGCCCCACCGTTGCTCTTGCGCAGCTCGATACTCGATAACCAAATCCTGCACATGTGAAAAGTCACCGGCTTTAGCGAGTGCGCAGGCGTGGGGACAGTAACGCCCCACGACCCAATCCTGGCCGCACCCTCTGCTGACGTGGCGCAGAAGCCCTGATAAATATTCCCCTAATATGACACTTTAACAATGACGTTTATAATACTGATATGTATTTTTACTCCATTTCCAGTAATTAGTTTAATTAGTAAACTTAATTAGTAAATACAGAGGAAGGATGCTAATATCAGCAGTGCAGAGTAGACACGGAAGAAGAGAAGGAAGTCTGTTGTGTATGGCCACAGCCAATAATTCACAGCCGGAAATAATTTGAGACAAAGGGACATTCTATGACATCATTTCTTACAGGTAACTTTTGACAACTTTTTGACAAAATTTAGTTTTGGGGTTTTTTTTATTGAGGGCCTATAGGATATAGAACTTCCTGGAAAAGTGAGGAATCAAAATTAAGGACTCAACAGCCTTGGTTGCTTATCTGATCATGTCCATGAACCAAAATGAAACAGCAAATATTTTTGCTTTATATAGAATTTATTTTGCTCAGGTATAAATGTTTAATGTAGAATAGCTAACCGCATGAAAATAAGAGAATCTGACAATAAGTACAAAAGGCTACATTTACAACCTAATGAAAACAGAGTAATATTTACTGTGCCTACAATTTACACCGCCCCTTAATTTCCAAAGAACTTGCAAAGTTAATGGAATCTTAATATCTATGGCATGCAGCTATGTCAGTGGGTTTATGAATATGATCAGATCGGAAAAGCTTCGAAGTTGTGTAATTGTTCATGACGGCTGATCTGATTACCGATTTAACACTTTTTCTGGTAAACTTGTTTGATGGATTGATGAACTTTAATCTGGTGATGTTCTCCTGAAACACAACAGAGATTGTTGAGGTTGAAGAATTTCATACAAAGATCCCCCCACGTGATAGGGTTATTAAAATTTATTATAATCTAAGTATCGTTAATTTGTAATACTTCTCAAGCATATGGCATAGTTGGTTATGATGTACTAAAATTACCTAAAGTAACAACCATATAATTTTGTCCTTCTTTGCAATTTGGAGGATAAAGTATTTCTGGAAATATGCTATTTATATGGTGTCCTGTGGACAAAATAAATGCCCCATCTGAAGCTATTCCACCTTGCCTGGTATCGATTCTATACTAAATAATAATCTTACCATGTTCGGACTGGTGAATAGGCGTGCTGCAGAAAGAGAAAAGAAATCATATATTATTCAGAATCAAATGCACATATTTGGTCTTTGTCTAGTCTCTCATCTAAAAAAAACCCCTCTTTTAGCATATTGATGTCCCTTTACCGTGGGGTATTCCTTAAGGGCATACAGAAGAACATACCATATTTGCTTTAGGGTCAAGGAGGGACCTATTTACAATCTGAAATCCTATTTCCCTATGCCCATTTAGGCAAATCTATATAAAAGACCTATGAGTCAACCAGGGTCAACCATCATTTGCTTTTCACGAGATCATCAGTTTATTACCTGGGAACCCTTCTAAGACAAAATCATTCTCTAAAGTGGACCCTCTAATTTGAATACACAATATATAGTAGTATATTTCCTGTGGATATGAGTGGATTTATGATCAATGGTGGTCTGTTAAATGCTGAGATGGCTTCATGAAAGACAGCAGCCACCTCATGACTAAGTGACCAATGACCATAGGACACAGATCCAACATGAGTTGGGAATACCCTAATGTACTTCAGATGTATGTAAAGTAAAAATGCTTTTTCAGGTATTACACAGAAACTAATGTTGTATCTCGCGCTCCACCTAAAAATCTGTAATGTTTGAAATGCAAAAATATAAAAAGTTTTCTACCTTCTCAATGTTGGTGTTCTTTTTCTCTCCTGGGTGGTAAGTGAGATGTAGAAGGTAATATCACTCCTTTCTCCACGGATCCGAGGCAGCCCAGGCCGGATCCATCCCTGACAAATGAGACTGATTTTTGTCTCCGAAACGCGTAGGAAATTTGTTCCTCGTCCCTTGCTGTAGCCAGAGCCAAAGAGGTGATGTCACTGAAGCGGATACCGGCGAGCCACAAACAGCGTCTACGCACATCTGAGTGCAGCCACCAACCGAGGCTGCCTCAGATGCGTGTAGAAAGGAGCGATATTATCTTCTACATCTCACTTACCACCTAGGACGCTGGAGACAAAAAGGACATCAACATCGAGAAGGTAGAAAACATTTTTTATATTTTTGCATTTAAACATTGCAGATTTTTATGTGGAGCGTGAGATACAATATTAGTTTCTGTGTTATGGCTTTCCTTTGAATACCAGGATAGGAGGTATTCTGTATATCGCAGCACCAAACTAGGTCTAGTTGCGCCAGTGAGTGTACCCCATTTAGTTTTTCAGGTATTACTTTTTCACATGTTGCATGCCATTCCCTTCCAGAAGATGCTTGTATGTGGCAATCTCCATTTCCAGAAGGTTCTTCTGGTCCATAAGCTGTTTGTATGCAATATTTTGCTGCTCCAGATCAAAGCGTAACTGTGCTAATTCCGACTCCACATTATTGATCAGACATTGTAACTGGGAAAGTTGGGAACCATAACTGGATTCAGTCTCAATCAGGGAATCCTCAAGAGCAGATTTCTGAAAAACAAAAGTCCAATCACTGAAGTTACGTCCTAAAAAACCCTTTGACATCACTCCCTTTCTTTTTTAGCCATACTAAAAAAGAACAAGTACACTATCAATAGGTCAATGTTGAGATTAGTGATGGTTATGATTGCAAATCGATAGTCCAGCTTCTACGATATCAGGATAGCAGTTATCAGGTATAAAATTAGGCTTCAAAGTTTTAGGTTCATAATTTGGATGCCATCAGCCAAGTCCTCACTTTGTATCCAATTGTTTAAAGTATAGTGGAAAGCTTCTATGAGAGGATACTACTTGATCATTGACATCATACCGTACTTAGTTGACTTTGAAGTTCAATTTCTAGAGTCTGCACATTGCGTTTTAACTCAATGAGGTTACCAGCAACGGATTGTAGCTGTTCTGCCCCAGAAATGATCTCTCTGCTAAGTTCTTCACTCTGAAATGAAATGAATAGAGAAGAATAAAGAGGAATGCAGATTATGCAGCGCTGCACAGAGCTTGTCAAATCTCCCCAATGAGGCTCGCAATCTAATCAACCTACTAGTATGTTTTGGAGTGTGTGAGGAAACCGGAGGACCTGGAGGAAACCCATGCAAACACGGACTGAACATACAAACTCTTTGCAGATGTTGGCCTGAATGCGACCCCAGCGCTGCAAGGCTGTAGTGCTAACTGAGCCACCATGCTTCCCTACTGAGCCTCCATGCTCCATGCTCTACCTAACATTTAGCATTTATAACACTGGTGTCTTTTAAGTGGCAGATGGACATCTGGGCTCTAGGCTTCATTTGTCGACCCCTAGATATATACATTAATTCTTATAGAATAAACTATGAGGGTCATTTATCTTTAGTCATGACATTTGTGTGTGTCTTATTTTTTTTTTTTTTCTGGGCTTTGGACTTGTTTCAATTATCTTAATGACTCCCTATGTGTATATACTGCACAAGTATTATAATGGGATGAAACAAGTAAACAAATCCAAATGGTCTTTATAGGCATTGTATAAATATACACTCACAGGCCACTTTATTGGGTACACCATGCTAGTAACAGGTTGGACCCCCTTTTGCCTTCAGAACTGCCTCAATTCTTTGTGGCATAGATTCAACAAGGTGCTGGAAGCATTCCTCAGAGATTTTGGTCCATATTGACATGATGGCATCACACAGTTGCCGCAGATTTGTCGGCTGCACATCCATGATGCGAATCTCCCGTTCCACCACATCCCAAAATGCTCTATTGGATTGAGATCTGGTGACTGTGGAGGCCATTTGAGTACAGTGAACTCATTGTCATGTTCAAGAAACCAGTCTGAGATGATTCCAGCTTTATGACATGGCACATTATCCTGCTGAAAGTAGCCATCAGATGTTGGGTACATTGTGGTCATAAAGGGATGGACATGGTCAGCAACAATACTCAGGTAGGCTGTGGCGTTGCAACGATGCTCAATTGGTACCAAGGGGCCCAAAGAGTGCCAAGAAAATATTCCCCACACCATGACACCACCACCACCAGCCTGAACCGTTGATACAAGGCAGGATGGATCCATGCTTTCATGTTGTTGACGCCAAATTCTGACCCTACCATCCGAATGTCGCAGCAGAAATCGAGACTCATCAGACCAGGCAACGTTTTTCCAATCTTCCACTGTCCAATTTCGATGAGCTTGAGCAAATTGTAGCCTCAGTTTCCTGTTCTTAGCTGAAAGGAGTGGCACCCGGTGTGGTCTTCTGCTGCTGTAGCCCATCTGCCTCAAAGTTCGACGTACTGTGCGTTCAGAGATGCTCTTCTGCCTACCTTGGTTGTAACGGGTGGCGATTTGAGTCACTGTTGCCTTTCTATCAGCTCGAACCAGTCTGCCCATTCTCCTCTGACCTCTGGCATCAACAAGGCATTTCCGCCCACAGAACTGCAGCTCACTGGATGATTTTTCTTTTTCGGACCATTCTCTGTAAACCCTAGAGATGGTTGTGGGTGAAAATCCCAGTAGATCAGCAGTTTCTGAAATACTCAGACCAGCCCTTCTGGCACCAACAACAATGCCACGTTCAAAGGCACTCAAATCACCTTTCTTCCCCATACTGATGCTCGGTTTGAACTGCAGGAGATTGTCTTGACCATGTCTACATGCCTAAATGCACTGAGTTGCCGGCATGTGATTGGTTGATTAGAAATTAAGTGTTAACGAGCAGTTGGACAGGTGTACCTAATAAAGTGGCCGGTGAGTGTATATTATGCTTGTCAAGCTAAAATACTGTAGAGTGGATGGGATACAGTGGAAAAAATGTCTAAAAAATGGACTTAAAACTGATAAAAAATACACCTTTTTATGCAGCTTCTGTTTCATGAATGTACCCTTTATATTGGCATTATCAGGGCACAACTATGGTTAGTGAATTCATCATTATAGTATTATAATCTCTTGAAATAAATTTGATCTGCAGCTGTAATTAATTCTTCCATTATGTTCAGGGATATGAGTGTAGCTGCCTCTAACTCTGTCTCAGTGTTTACAGGGCAGAGAACAGCTGATCAATGCAGTGTCTGCTTCCCACCAATCATGTATTGTTGGTCTATCTAGCCATGGTTCTATCCCATACTCATGTGCTGTGTATGAGGTCTGAACACAAAGGAGCAGTTAATAATGACAAATTATGAATGACAACAGGTAAACCACGGAAACATCCATCATATACTAAGCCAAGTGCGATTCAATTTTTTAGAAGGCAGAAATTTGACATTTTTACCCTTGCAAGGAAGATCGCTTCAACTTCACGTAAATTCCTTTCCATCAGTTTTTCATACTGTTGTCGGATTTCTGCCAAAACACTGTTGAGATCCACACATGGAGCAGCATCCACTTCGACACTGACCCTAGCACCGAGCTGTGTACGTAGACAGTTTACTTCCTGTAAAAGTAATCCAAGAAATAATGTAAAATGTGTGGATGAAATATACACCAAATTAAAAAAAAAAGTAATACCTTATATCATACTCCCCACTATACTTTACCTCCTCATGGTTCTGCTTCAGTTCATGAAGTTCCTCCTGAAGGTTGTGAATAGTCATCTCTAGGTCACGGACCTCCATATTAAGTCTTTCTAAAACTCTTCTGAGACCGTTGATGTCGGACTCAATGTTTTTTCTAAGACCCATTTCCAACTCAAGTCTAAAAAAGGGATAAATACATTAATTGTTAACCTGTACAAGGAAATATATCCAACAATATAAATCCTTACCCCTGTCGCCCAAGGTCAATGTCACAAGTTGTCAAAACATCTCTCTTTAAATTCTACATTTAACCTACTTGTTCCTAAAGTCATCGGCAGCCAGTTTAGCATTGTCCATGTCCAGGAACACTTTGGCATTCTTCACATAGGCTGCAGGGATCTACAAAGCAATGTATTCATCATATTAATCAACAGATTGCCGGTTATATTGACCATTTGTCACATAACCATACCCATTTTGCTAGGTCATGCCACTTTGGTCCAACTGGTGAAGTGATTATAAACAGTCTTAACCCATTTATATATGTAGTTCAAGGCATTTTAGACTGTTTTTGCAACAAAATTAAGCTAGATTTATATCTCAAACACATTGATCAATCTGCCCTAAAGTAATTGGCTTCATGGTAAGTTGACTATTATTAATGTGTCTAAGATAAAACGATTCAGTTCCATTGAGTCCAGGAACTTTGATTATTATTGCAGATTGCAATTTTGTAAACAATAGGAAAAGAAAAATTTTATAGGTGTATTTTATTTATTTACCTGTTTCTGCAGATCCTCAATGGTCCTGAAGTAAATGCTGCAGTCAGGCAAACCATCAGACTGGTTCTTTTCATACCATTGTCTGATATTTCTCTCCAGTTGACTATTTTCTTGCTCCAAGGAACATACTTTTTCCATATAGGAAGCCAATCTGTTGTTTAGCAGCTGCATGGTTTCCTTCTCATTGAAACATAAAAGGCCATCGTACCTCAACATGGAGTGAGCTCCATGGTTGGCAAATGAATTTCCATGGAAGTGTGCTATGCCGGAGTTCCAGCCTTGAGGGAAGTGTCTGGAGATGCTAATGCCTTTTCCACCCGATCCTCCATGGACACTTGGAGCTCTGAAATGGTGGACCTGGTGACTTGCGCCCTGGTAGGAGCTAATGGACTTTGTCTGATGAACAGGCCTATGTTGAGTTGATGTTTGACAAGTTTCTTGCATGGATACAGATTTAATCTGCTTAATGCTCTGGGTCATGGTTAAGGAGGAATAAGATCTTCTATGGTTGGAGCCACAAGTTATTCTGAATCTTGTACTCAAATGTTTAGTTAATGTTCCTGGTGGAGAAGCTTTTATAAAGCATCAAAGATGTTGTAAACTGCATGTTATTGTTATGAATCTGTAAAAGTCTTCCATCAGAGTGGAATATAGCTGAAGAGTCATTGATGAAAGGGTGGTTATTCATTGTGTTGGTTCACTTCAACACACCCTAAATGTATGATCGACTGACAACCCATAGTAGTCACAGGGTCTCTGTCACTACTCACAATGTCAGCTAATATTTTAATGAAATTTTAATTGACATAACATCTAGATGAATAAATATTCACTACTGAAATCCACTTGTAAATGTGACATATTTACTACAATAACTAAACACTTATAATGTAGTGCATTAAGGAGATGATCCATACTTAGACTGTAACATTGACACGTAAGCTAGAAACTTATAACCTTTGCCAACAGCTTGACAACCAGCCCATGTAAATTAATGGGTTGGTCATTGTCAAGGGAGTATGGAGGGGGCTCACAGGCTGAGCCCTCTCCATACATGGAGGTGGTTAACTGTCAGTAATGTTGCATTCGGTACTGGCACCAATCACAGAAATTAACTGGTTAGGTGTAGAGATGAGCGAGCACTAAAATGTTCGAGTGCTCGTTACTCGAGTCAAACTTTTTCCGATGCTCATGTGCTTGTTTCCAATAACGAACCCCATTGAGGTCAATGGGAGACTCGAGCACTTTTCAAGGGGACCAAGGCTCTGCAATAAAATGTGTCATTTTATTGAGAAATAAGGAAGTCAGTCCTGTTTCTTCGTTTTTTTTTTTATTCAATGGAATATTCTTGGAACTTCAAAAAGGAGAATGACCCATGTTAAAAATCTGCAATGTGTTCTTTACACATAATGTTCTTCACATACTATTGTGAAGAACACCTTTCTGCACTAATGTCTTCTGATAAATTAGCAGGTGTACGGAAACATCTGCAATGTGTTCTTCACTGTGTTCACTGCGTTCTTCACTTAAATGATCCTTAAATGATCCTGCGTTCACTGTGTTCTTCACTGTGTTTCCTTAAGTGAAGGCTCGTTCTCTAGCAGGCAAAATACTCATCCGAGCAACGAGCCATTTCGAGTACACTAATACTCGAACGAGCATCAAGCTTAGACGAGTATGCTCGCTCATCTCTAGTTAGGTGCTGTACATCTTTAAATGCTGCTATCTTTAAATGATGACTAGCGCCCACCGTCATCAGAGGGATTGTATGCCAGGGCAAAGTTGGGAGCCTGTTAGAGACACCCATAGCTGTCATGCAGAATTCTGAACTAATATAGTACAGGGCCCTGAGGGACCTGAAATAATATTCAATATTTTATTTTAAGTTGTAAAAATTAAGAAAAATAAAAAAATAAATAAATAAAATCATCCTCTATTACATAGAGCACATATAAAAAAATAAATAATAATAAACAAAAAAAAAAGTATCTCTGCATGCCAAACTGTCCAAACTATCAAAAGTCAATTATTCCCTGTCGTAAACACTGTAACAGAAAAAAAATTCTAACTCTTTGCCATTTTGCATCCCAGAAAAATGTAAGTGAAGTGTGATAAAAAGGTTGTGCAGTTATCAAATTGCTATCCCATCCTTCAAAGAATAACACCCCAACCACCTTTGTATAACAAAGTATGCAAAAGTGTCAGAAAAGTTTTTAACATTTTTTTAAAGGTATTAAGGCATAAAAACTATATAAATTTTGTATCTCTGTGATTGTACTATGGGAAATTAAAAAGGAGAGGTGTCATCGTACACTGGATCGCAAATGAAGCCCATCATAAATGACTAGTTTTTTTTTGTCAAATCCACCACATTTGGAAATTTTTATAGAGTTTATAGAAATCTGAAAATAGAATATTTTTACTGTGGTTGTTATGTCTAGTACCTTATATACTCGAGTATAAGCCTAGTTTTTCAGCACTAAAAAATGTGCTGAAAACCCAAACTCGGCTTATACTCGAGTAAAAAATATATAGGTTTTACCAGGTTTTTTGTGGTAAAATTAGGGGCCTAGGCTTATACTTGGGTCGGCTTATACTCGAGTATATACGGTAATTCATTTTTTTTAAAGACTCTTATCATTTATCCATCCCCTTTTGTACACCAAAGTATGAAAAAGTTAGCGCAAGAACCTGGCAAAATGAAGAATTTTTTTTTATTTTGTACAGAAGCTTTTAATTTGAAACACTCTAACATTATGTATGAAAACAATAATTATTTTACAATTTATCCTGCACCTTTTGGGCAATGACTGTGTAGTCATGACTGAAGACGACTCACTCACTTTATTAATATCAGGAACACATTCATTTCTTTGAACTTGAATTTATTGAATATGATCTAATAATAGGAGGACATATGTTTGACAAATATATTAACTGTTTTAGATGGCTAATTACTAGTTATATTACTATAATGGTTTAATGCAAAAGACACAAGGAGATAATAAAATAGAATACAAATTTTGATCCTATGCAATCTATTGGTCTTGTATTTCTACACTGGTACATTATGGGATAATATGGCCAGCTGCCACCACCTCTGCTGCACAGCTCCACTATACCTACTGTACAAATTGAGCAAAATGTAACTAAACTTTCAACAAGATTCAATAAATCTATAGTGCAGATGATAATAATAAGCTTTGTACAAGAGAGTTCAATAAGTACCGGTGTTAGAAATGAAGAAACCATTTTTTCCAAAATTGTATTTTTTTATTTTTCAACATTGTCCCCTTTTAGAAAGATACACTTCTTCCAACGTTCCTGCCATTTTTATAACCCCTCCAAAAATAGGATTTGTGGAACTCTCCAAGATATGCCTCTGTTTCAGCGATGACTTCCTTGTTTGATCAAAATTTTTTTCCCGCAAGCCATTTCTTCATATTAGGGAACAAGAAAAAGTCGCAGGGAGCCAGATCGGGCAAATACAGGGGGTGCGGCAGCAATTCATAACGCAATTCATGTAGTTTGGTGGCGACAACTCCGGATGAATGTGCTGGTGCGTTATCGTGGACTTTTTTAATGATTTCCTCGATAACCACATCTGCCGGGCGTCCTTGCCGGTCCTCATCAAAAACGGATGTTTGCCCACATTTAATTTTGTTGAACCAATATCTAACTGTGGCCATAGATGGCGAAGTGTCCCCATAAAAAGCATCCAACTTTTCTTTTATCGCCTCGCATTATTTGCCATCAAAAAACTAAAAGTGAATTACTGAACGATACTGCTCTTTTTCGATCTTAGCGAAAATCACGAAAAACACGTCTTACTTAAATGGCTGCCAAATCCAAACTAATCAATCAGTCTGCTGTTTATTTTGCCATCGTTTGATAGATGGCAGCAGACGATGATAACACCAACTTCCCTCAGGAACGCCCTAAGTCGTCAAACACTGGTACTTATTGAGTCCCCCTCATATCTGTATGTCACGCACTGAGCCCTCTCCATAGCCGGTAAGTGTTTGCTGAATATTGCAGCAAACACTTACCAGTAACACCTATCAATCTCTGCCGGAAAAGCGCGGCACCATCTTACCTCGGATCGTTGCTCCCCATAACATCATCATGGAGTGGTGATCTGCTGCTATGACAGCCTCGGGCTACCCAAAGACCTGAGGCTGTCTCTTTTTCTACTATGTGTTACAATGTGCATCATTCATGATGTGTAAAATCCCCATATACTGCCATACTGTAGTATGGCAGCCCAGCACAATTATGTCAAGTCACAGTAATAAATGTGGTACAAGAACTGCCCCTTTATGTGCAGAAATATTTGTTGCGGACACTCCTTAAATACATATCCAAGTAGTTTTCACATTCTTTTTGGTACACAGCTGACACCCACCACATATGGAGAAGGCTCAGCCCATGAGTCCTCTCCGCACTCCCCTTACCGCTGTACGATATATATAGATGTATTGCAATAAGGAACTGGTTAAAAACGTCATGTGTGTATGGCCAAATAGGCAACTGAAATACATGACTAAAAAAAGCAGACCTTTGTGTGCAAAGGGACTAAGATGCTTTCCTCTCCATCTCAATGATTGTGTCTGAGGTGAGGGATTCCTTTTTGAAGAGGAGAGACCTCCCGTAACAGGTGACCTACAATATTTCTACTTTAATATATTCAGATGTCAAGTAAGAATATTAACATAGTCATCAGACTGGAGTATGGTACTTACCTAAAAAGAAACTCTATTAAGAAATTAGAAAAAATCTGGGGGAAATGGATGGACGCTCCGGGATTGCCATCGTGTCCCCTAACTTAACTTAGAGCAAGCCTGCAGTATCAATTATCGCTAGCTACATAGAGGGCCCTATAGGGCAATTGGTCGTGGGGCATACAGGCCCTGTTTTCGGGAGCTGACTCTGGGGCGGGGGGAGTGGAGGGACTGTTTTAGTTAAATCGCACTGTTGGTAACTGTATGTTAGTAATGTAATGTATACTATTGCGTTACCATGTGATGATCTGAGTTGCAAGACAATGTTGTGTAAATAATGCAATGTTCTCATATTCTCCTTAAATCGTGATCTATACTGTTGGAAAATGTATGAGAAATACTTTTGTTTGTTTGTGTTTAAAATCAAATAAAAATGTATCTGATTTAAAAAAAAGAATATTAACATAACATATAGAAGAACCAGCAGAAACTCTAAAGTTAGCTTTAACACATATGCTCCATTTCAAGCCCAAGTGCGACTGGTAATAAGAATATATTTTATTACTGAATCTAATTAACCTTCATGTATATTTATTGTGTGGTTATAACCTACATTTAGATGACATTGGAGAGACCATGTTTATTTTCTCACTCTGACTAATGGTGGAGGTTTCTACTGAGGGGTTTTTACATGAACACACCAGAATAGTCACCGTGGTGTGGATGGAAAACGCTGCGTCGTCATGAATGACTGTACTCATAATGAGATATATATGGATTGCTTCATCTTAAAACATAAGGGTTTGGACTGGCCTGCCAGAGGAACCTTAGATTTATAATGAGTCCCACAGAACCAGCAGATGACAATGCAATTTGGACATGACAATTACACAAGCACTTGATTAGGGTCTCTTTTTTATGGGGACATCCCAAATAGCTCTACGTGTATAGACCTTAGAAATGATAAGTCATGTGAAGTACAATCCATGTTCTATGTGTAGAAAGGTCATCTTTGGTGGTGCTAAGTACAGGTGGTCCCCTTACTTAAGGTCACCCAGCTTACAGATGACCCCTAGTTAAAGACGGTGCTCTCTGTCCACTGTGATCTCTAGTGAATCTCTCTGAATGCTTTACTATAGTCCCAGACTGAAAAGATCAGCTGTAAGGTGTCTGCAATGAAGCTTTAATGATAATCCTTGGTCCAATTGCAGCTAAAAATTTTGAAAATCCAATTGTCACTGGGGCAAAAAATTTTTTGTCTGTAGCTACAATTATAAAATATACAGTTTTAATTTACAGAGAAATTCAACTTAAGTACAAACCTATAGAACCTATCTTGTATGTAAGCTGGGGTCTGCCTGTACCTGCGATTTTGTACCCTTTCACAGGCAATGTGACAGGTAGCTTTAATAGAATTTTTGACAGTTTTTCTTCAAATTTCAAATTTGGATGGATGTTATTAAAAAATGCACCTGCGTGAAGATAATTTCCTATAAATGTCGCCATATTGTCCCGTAGAAAACGTGCTTGTTGTCCTTGGATACGACCACTGCTGGAGGGATTGCACAAAGAAACAAATAGATTTTGAAAGTTACATCAATTCCTACAGCCGTCCTGTGGTAATGAATGCTGAATTCAAATGGTTGGGCTTTTGTAGCATTTTTGGAACATGGCATGGTGAAAATGGGGTCTGTGTGACAGGTTTTTTTTAATGTCCAAATTGGTAACTATCAATCAACACATGTCTGCTTTATATTTACATCATATTTTTATGTTATTTTATTTTACAAGGATGTGATTTTCAATTTTCCAAACTTTAGGGAAAATTCTGATTTAAATATTTCAGGCAGCAATCCATTTTTGTAGGGGTCTTGAAAGTCCTATTTATTAGAAACCCTGAAAACCCTGTTTGTCTCAAGTATTGAGATTTCCCACTTGTGGATGTTACCTGTTGCATAGGCATAAAGCAGGGCTCAGAAGGGAAGGGGCGCTATTGAGATTTTGATGGAATAAGTATTAAATGCCAGATATTTGAAACATTTCTGAGGTACAAGAAAAGTTGAAATCCTCGAAAATGACACCATTTGGAAAGTACACCCCTCAAAGAATCTATTAAGAGACACATTTAAACACATTTTTCCAAAGAATGTTGCTTTGGCCCCAAGTAAGGGGTTAAAGAAGAAAATACACACAGTAGTTTGTTATGTTATTTATCCTGAATACGGAAATACTTATATGTGGTCGTAAACTGCTGTAGGGGCACACAATGGGGCTCAGAAGGTATGGAGCTCTAATTGGCTTTTTGAGTTTGCTGGGATGGATTTCAGGTGTTATGTCACATATAGGGAGCACCTGGGATTCCAGAACAGTAGAAACCCCCAATGAATGACCCCATTTGGAAATTTAACCCCTAAAGTAATTTATCAATGGGTATAGTAAGCATTGTTGGCCGCATATGTTCATAAATTTATTTTCCGTAAATGAAGATGGTGAATAGAGGATCTATAAGTTCTGCCTCTAAGGTGGCAGAGGGTGCATTCTGAGCAAGTGAAATATTGGGGTTATTTACTAATGCTCCATGGACACATTTCCATCGTTTTTTCTGTCATTTTTGGGATTTGCGCCGCTGGGACAGGTATTTAACTGGGGATTGTGTCACACGCGATCGGATTGTGGCGCTGGCTGTCATGTAACAGAAATCAGGGACGGGCCGTCGGATGATCCAATGGATTCGGACTGAGTGCAGGATTTAAGATTCTAATAGTGTCGCAAGACAATGCACTTAAATGCACCAGGAAGAAGAAGGTGAACTCCGGCAGACCTGAGCGGGGAAGTGACACATGCAGGATATCGGGCGCACAATCTTTGTTCATTGGGGTCGGACAATGCACTTTCGGGGAACTCCAGCGGCTGGGTAAGTAAATGCCCCCCATTGTCTCTTTTAAATGCTTAACCTGCAGCGTACCCTTATGCACAAATGATATATTACTCTTTCTGCTGCAGACAGCTTTTCCCTAAAGGATGCTACAATTTTTTGGGCGTGCACATAAGGGTTTTCTCTTTTCAGGATGGGATGTACTTTATTTTGATAATTTTTTGGTGTGGTAATACCTTATTGATAAAACTGTATTAATCTTTTCTTGGAGGGGATGTTCACTGTATAGCGTAGAACCTAGTACAATGTCAATATCCCATTTACACAGCTTTTTTATGTTTGTGTGTCAGGATTAAGGATCAGTGGATCCTCTGGACCACCGCGGGAGGTGGTACTAGCCGACACCTAGGACCTGAACCTAAGTGGCACCTGGTCTTCACCAGAGCCCGCCGCAAAGCGGGATGGTCTTGCTGCGGCAGGGTACCACCAGGTCATTCCACAGGTGCGACTAGCCCATGGTGGCAACCTAGGTCGAGGTACTTTTGCAGGAGACAGTCTGTTGGTCATGTCCAGGCACAGGGTCAGGGCAGGCAGCAGAGATGCAAGGTCAAGTCTTATTTGGGGTCAGCAATGGGAGGTCCAGGTAGATGGGAACGGGAACACAGGAACGGACTGGAACACACAGGAATGCAGGAACACTGAGGAATATCACAGGGAAGCTTTCTCAATGGCATAGGCTCAAAGATCAGGAAGGGGCTGGGAATTTATCTGGGAAGGCGGCAGGCCAGAGCCAATTATCGGTGCGCTGGCCCTTTAAATCTTTGCAAGCCAAACCGCAGGAGCCGCAGAGACCGCCGCTGGAGCCAGGAGAGGCGAGTTTTCCTACGGACAGGTTCCGGGGGCATACAGAGGTACACGGGTGCGCCTGCAACCCGGGATATGGGTCGCAGGGGCACCCGTGACAGTGTGTAGTTTTGCAGAATAAAAACTTTTTGTTGTTTTAGTGTTCATTTTTGTGGGACAAGTTGCAGTTCTTATTGGTATACTTTCTGGGTGAATGTGACTTTTTGATCTCCTTTAAAACAATTTTTTGGGAAATAGTTGGGCAAAAAGTGTAATTTTTACAATTACTAAATTATGTAGTGTTTGGTTATTTTCACTTTTTTTGTATGAATATTATGTATGAAATTATTTTTTAATAGTATATTTATGGAGCTTGAACAAGCAATCATCTGGTCCAGGGGTATAACTTCAGCGGGTGCAGCCATAGCAGCTGCTATATGGCCCACTGTCAGGGCGCATTCACATGATGTGTTGCGTCGCGTTGTGTTTTTGACGCATTCCACTGGCTTCAGCCTCAATTACATGCTAAGGTTGTGCAAGTGGAATGCGTCAAGAACGCAACGAACAACACGACGCAACGCATCGTGTGAATGCGCCCTCACAGTCAGGAGGCCCTGGCATCAACCTGACACACTAAACAATGGAGGATGTGCACCATTATAAACATATTAAGCTGCACATTGCACAGCATAATGGGTCAGATCTATTAAACTGACTTCGCCAGATTTGTCTCCTACTTTGCTCTGAAAACAACGTCTTCCAGCAGCTCAAATAAGAAATGTTGGGGGAGAGGGAGGGCACAAGAATACAGGACTGGGATCTTTCAGCTCTAATTCCTGCCATGTACTTCCTCCATGCGGTCAGCAGCTACTGGGACATAGTGTAAGTGTATACATGTATATATCAGTGCATAAATGGGTTTATGTGTGCCAGATTGTATAGATGTGTTAGTATACAAATATGTATATTTTCTGAGGGGAGTCTGCTATGGAGCCCTGCCTATGCTAGTTACGCCCCAGATCTGATCACTTGTTCTTACGAACACATTGCCATACTAATGTATTGGGGTGCACTGGTACAGTCAGCCTATGTATATCTACTCTGCTGACTAGCAGGCTGTAGCCCTGGGCTCCTCCAGTACAGTACCTGTTTTAGGAGGTACTGATCACAACATTGAAAGGTGAGTAATGATGGTCGTGGTGTCTATAGGGTTAAACAGCCAGGATAACTATTATTGTGATCCCAGCTGTTAGTGCAGGAACACAGAGCATGGATCTCTGTGACGCACACAAATGTCAGCATGCAGCAACAGACCGCATACATGTATGTAGGAATGCATTAAGGGGTTAAGGGCCTCTAGAAAATGCATCTACGTCAGTACTTATGTTCTGACCTGCTTACTAGACATCATTATGTTTGTATACAGGAATATCATTCAACATACTTCTTAATACAATTTTTATTAGATTTGTATAACTTTTCAGCGCATAATATTTACATATTTAATGCTTGGAAAGTTATGGCTAGAAACCTAGTATAATGGCAGGACACAAACAAGGACAGTGAGCCCTGGCACTGAGACCCCTGATCTGTCCCTACCTACTTATTGGGTCCCCCCTAAACAGAGGCCAATAACTGGGTGACGTTCCCTCCCTGGGTAAGGTATATCAAGACATCGGCAAGAGATCACAAACTAGATAATACAAGAGAGCTAGAAACACAGCAAGATTTGACCAGCAAGGAGTCCAGGCTAAACTGGACACTTCTATGGAACATAGGCCCTGCCACAGGTGGAAGGAGCAAGCAATTACAGACCCACACTGTTAACTCTTGCAAGACAGAATCAGTGAGGGGTGTGGCAGACATCAGGTCAGACAGCCATAGAACCTAGTTCAGACTGTAGGATGACCAAAAACCGGTCCCCCGGAGTTCCTGAAAGTGCATTGTCCGATGATCATGCACTCTGCCGTGATTCACTAAGATCGTGCTCGATATCCTGCATGTGTCGCTCGCTGCTTAGGTCCGACGGAGTTCACCATCTTTCTGGTGTCTGTAATTTGAATACTAGGCCGCAGTTAAGACGTTAAGAACGGACTGCAAGCAGAACGTGTGACCGCAGCCTTAAATACCTGGCCTGCACTCGATTTTTGTTGCATAAAAGCTGGTGCAGCTGCGCCAAAATCCGATTCCACACTACAGAATCCCCTGCTATATCCCTGTCACAGCAGCACAAATCCCTAAAATGTCAAAAAGTTTGACGGAAATGCGATTCGCAGACCCTTGGTAAATAAGCGCCAGTGTCTCCTAATCTTACCAGCACTGATAGAGGATACAGCAGACGTGACACGTTGGTTGTGGGTTGGAAAATGTAATAGCTACCACCCGCCTATCATTATAGACATCTGTAATTATTGTCATGTTTTCATAACATTTTTTACAAAAATTATGGACATTAAAACCATTTTTAACCTCTTTTCCTAATAGATTTGTTTGATTCATTTTTTTATGTCCATGATTTGGATTGATCATCTTGCCTGAGCTTCTTGTCGAGCTTGAAACTTGAACAATTATCAAAATTCTCAAAATGCTAAAAAAATATGTTAAACATAAGAAATTAAGAGTAGGTACTTTTCTTCTGACGCATCACATATAAAGGCTAGTGTTAATGGATACATAAAGATTTTGAGCTGTCGCTGGTGCAGGTGGTCAAGTCGAAACACCATGTTTCTGATACATTCATACAGCTGTATGCGCTCCCAGCTGCAGCCCGCCGGGCATACCGCTGTGCGCTGGAGAGGAGGTGACCCCTCCATAGAGAAAAGAGTGGACATGGCCGCACAAACGAGGAAGGATAGAGAATGCTCTATTTTTTGCCCGTGTACGGCACGGATTTGTGAGACACAGTGCCATCACCATTCTGTTTATGGGAATGTACAGAGTCGGACTGGGCCGCTGGGATACCGGTGAAAACTCTTGTGGGCCCCGCCGCCGGTTGGCTCCGCCCCCTCATTATCATAAGGCACGCTGTTTCTGTGTGCCTGTGTGCCTGCTCCAGCTGAAGTTCTGATCTTCTTTTAGCTTCTAATGCCATGTCAGGTGTGGTGCCAAGTGACTGGCGCAAGGCAAATGTGGTGCCAATATATAAAAAAGGCTCTAGAACTTTGCCAGGCAATTACAGGCCTGTAAGCTTAACTTCCATTGTTGGGAAAATACTGGAAGGGTTAGTAAAAGACTACATACTGGAGTATGTGACATCAAATAGCATAATAAGTGACAGCCAGCATGGGTTTACTAAGAATAGAAGTCGTCAAACTAACCTGATCTGCTTCTATGAAGAGATGAGAAGATGCCTGGATGGAGGAGCAGCTGTGGATATTGTGTTCTTGGATTTTGCAAAGGCATTTGACACTGTACCTCATAGACGCCTGATGGGTAAAATAAGGGCTATTGGTTTGGCAGAAATAATTTGCAATTGGATTGAAAACTGGCTGAAGGATCGTATCCAGAGAGTTATGGTTAATGATTCCTACTCGCAATGGTCACCAATTATGAGTGGTGTAGCCCAGGATTCTGTGTTTGGCCCACTACTATTTAATATATTTATTAATGATATAGAGGTAGGAATTAATAGCACTGTATCTATTTTACAGATGACACCAAACTGTGTAGTGTAATATAGTCTATGGTGGATGTTCATAGGCTGCAGGGTGACTTGGACAAACTGGATTTTTGGTCATCCACTTGGCAAATGAGGTTTAATGTGGATAAATGTAAGGTAAATGTAATAATCCAAAGGCAAAATATGTCCTTGGGGTAGTAAATCTGGGAGAGTCCCTTGTTAAGAAGGACCTGGGGGTACTAGTAGATCATAAATTGAATAACACCATGCAATGTCAATCAGCTGCCTCTAAAGCCAGTAGGATCTTGTCATGTATCAAAAGTGGTATGGAGTCTTGTGATAGGAATGTAATATTACCACTATACAAAGCATTGGTTCGGCCTCACCTGGAATATGCTGTCCATAAAAAGGATGCCCTGGAGCTGGAGAGGGTTCAATGAAGAGCCACAAAAATGATTAGGGGTATGGAGGGTCTTAGTTATGAGGAAAGATTAAAACAACTAGATTTATTTAGTCTGGAAAAGAGACGACTATGAGGGGACATGATTAATTTATCTAAATATATGAATGATCCATACAAAAAATATGGTGGTAAGTTGTTTCAGATTAAAACAAATCAAAAGACGAGGGGGCACTGTCTCCGTTTGGAGAAATCAAGGTTTAATCACTGGAGGCGACAGGGCTTTTTTACTATGAGAACTGTCAATCTGTGGAATAGCCTTCCTCAGGCGCTGGTCACAGTAGGGACAGCAGAGAGCTTCAAGAAGGGTCCAGATGCCTTTTTACACCTAAATAACATTGATGGTTATGTTATATAGAATTGTTTCCCCTAAATCCCTTCCTCATCCAAACCCTTCCCTTCCTTGGTTGAACTTGTTGGACAAGTGTCTTTTTTCAACCGTATAAACTTAAAATTATGCAAATGAGCCTGAAGGGCTCAGGTTCCATAGGAGTAAACGGAACCTGGATCCCCTCAGACTAATTTGCATAATTTTAAAGACATTTTTTCTTAAAACAAGGGCATAACAACCTTAAAGAACAGCAGATCTTTCCAAAGGGGGCACACACCAGTATGTCTGTATGTTTGGTTTACAATCCTTGATCTGATGATAGATGTCCTTTAAGAGGTTAAATAATGATTCCTGGAAGTCCGGCAGATAACAAACCTCAAGCCCCATTCACATGTTGCAGTTTTTGATCTCCTTTTAATTCCATTTAAAAACTCAACAGGGAGGGCCAGAACAAAAGTGTTTCAGTAGAAAGACATATGTGGACTGTTGTACACGTTCCTATTCAGTTGTATGGGCTCCTGCACATGTCTGTGAATTTCACAGTCCTGTTTATGAGCCGACTGCCTGAGCTGCAAATGACAGAGCAGGTCCTAACCATGTTTGCGGTTCAGGCCATTGTCATGTACTTACCTGCCGATGAAATGCAATGAAAATATACATGGGGGTGGCTCGCACTTATCCATGAAGCAGTTGGTGGGTCCCCAGAATTAATTTCACTGGTGGGCCCTTGGAACCCCAGTCCGACCCTGCGGACGTATATGCGGCCTCAAACTTGTGGCATCATATACACACCCCCAGGCGCCATGTGAATGCACCCTTAAATTGAGCCTTCATTTAGCAGCTCAAAAGTGAAAGGAATGTTGGTGCCCGCATGGTCTGGTTTCTTGTCATGTTATGACCTGTGACTACTCCATAGCTCCTTATGTAAGCTAGTGTGACACACCCCTTTCTTGTGCAGGGGCGTGCCGCAGACTCCCTTGGGCACTGTTACGAGCTGTAGTCAACTCTGTCTTCATGGAGCTGAGATATAAATGAAGCAAGGCGAAAGGATTACAAACTTAAAATTTATTTACTTAAAAGAAAATAATACATGTTTGATTTTTCCTACATTTCAATGTATAAAATGCTCACATTTCATCTGAAAAACATTACGCTGAAAGAAGATGAATCTGTTTATGTTTTGACACAAATTTCCCATCTTTAAATTCTTCTGTGATAGAAACAATCTTCAGACCTGTCCGGGAACCTGAATAGAGAAGCAAAAGAATAAGTCATTGGGAACAAGAAACTTCCCTTAACATCCTTCTGGACTCCAATGCAAAACCTGTTAAAACTTTCCAACAAAGAAAGTAATATTTGTAATACCGGTTCTAGGTTCTGTTGCTATACCCCCAAGATTCGTAGTGTAAAAGTCTTTAAAGGGGATTGTCCAGGAATAGAATAAATGTTATATGTGGCCTCCTATACTCACCTTCTCCGGCGCTCCCGTTCACTCACAGCATTGCACATCATTGCTGGGTCTCTGTGTGCAGAGACAAGCGGTGCCATCCCGACCACATGCTACAGCTTGAAATGCACATGCTGCAGCTTGAAACTCCTGCTGCAGCAGGCATGCAGCTGCATGTGGAACGACGCAGCTGGCCTTTGCACAGGGAGACGTGGCACTGACATGCATTGCTGCGTGGGAAGTGGATCGCCGGAGGAGGTCAGTGTATATAAGACGTTTATTGTTTTTATAGCCGCCCTGGTTATTGGTAGACACCCCGGGTTCCACTATGTGGGTGAGTTCAAGCAGTTTTTAGGCAGATAAAAACTGACATTTGCAATTATATTTTCCATAACAATTCCATTATGTCTATGAATATACAAATTCTATGTTATCAAAGTGACTACTACAGATTAACAAAATTACTATGTGCAATAATATTAGTCATGGTTTTCTGAACCGGTAACTCATGTTCTGATAACCACAAGGCAAAAAAATAAAATTTACTAAATGAAATACAAAAGTACTGTGAAATAAAACATTTTACTTGCCTTTATGCTTTGTAGGTTCAACCTGTGGAATGCTGTTTGGGAAAAAGAAGAGAAATGTGCTGAGTTTATTTCCAAAATATTTAAAATCCATTTGAAAAACATGTCATGCCTTCCTGTTTCAAATGCCTATAACAGCTTTCGTTTTTGGTTGCACTGGTAAATGGACATATGTGGGGGGAGGGAGCAGGGGCGATGTATAACACTGTATAAGCATACTGTGGAATGTCTGTGCCCTACGTGGCAAGGACATGTCAGAATCCCCGTAAAGTGTCCTTGCAACGTGTGTGGCCAAAAACATGATGTAAACCCAGCCTTGCGCCCATGCATTGACACATTAGATTCTTCCTACATACATGTCTTCCTCTTGTAGCAGATGTTGGTATGTAGAAATTTCCATCTCAAGACGTGTCCTGACATCCACCAGAATTTTATACTCATGGCTTTGACGCTCCAAATTATATCGTAACTGAGACAATTCTGCCTCTTTGTGTTTCACCAAATCTTGTATATAAGCCAACTGATTCATGTAATCTTCTTCTGTTTCGGCCAACGTGCCTTCCAGGGCCGATTTCTGCAAAAGGTCAATAAAAAAATAAATATTGAAATACAGATTTCAAGCAGGTCAGTGTAAATTAAAATATTGATCCACATTTTCTAAACTCTTGATAATAATTGTTGTCTGTTACACTGTTTCACCCTTCACCCATGTTCCTAGCACTTCCCCCCTCCCATTATGTGATGTAATCTCACGACAGCAGCAGTAGTTTTGGCACACAGCGGGAGACGGAAGTGCTCCTGCACACTGTAGCATACTGTGAGAGGCTGAAGGGGCTCTGGTAACACCCCCCAGAGTCCTTCTGGCTCATTATCATAACTTTAAAAGTTGATTTTAAAAGGAAGAAAGTCGTTGATAATAAATATAAGAAGATTACCACAGTCGCAGTACCTGAATCTATGAGTAAGTGCCCTTGGTTTATCATGATAGATTTTGACAGTAGATTTCCTTTAAATGAGTTTTAATATTGTCTCACCTTTCAAAATAGATGGTTGGCATAATAAGTAGATTTTTTCTT
Source organism: Engystomops pustulosus (assembly GCA_019512145.1). Lineage (NCBI taxonomy): Eukaryota > Metazoa > Chordata > Amphibia > Anura > Leptodactylidae > Engystomops > Engystomops pustulosus. Next base: position 40,118,903 of record CM033646.1, read on the forward strand.
ATAGTAATTGCTGCAGGGGGAATGTTGTGTTACATAACTCAAACCAATTTTTTTTTTTACCTCGTCTTAAATGATCAGAACGTACTTTGCTTAGTTCAGTCTGGAGATCAATTTCCAATGTCTGTATCTTGTGCCGCAGCTCAATGACTTCACTCTGCACAATCTCCATCTGTTCCGTTCCAGAAACCATTTGGTGGTTTAACTCCTCGCTCTATGTATAAAGGAATTTTAATGTATGACAGATATTACTTCATTATATCAGGTTCATAGATGTATAGACTCAACAGTGCAGAGTGAATCTTGATATGTAAATGCTTATCTTCTAATCTCTTTGGTTTACAAGACACCTGCATCCATTGTCTTTTTAGGCTGGCCACCTATCTGGAAACCTGATGGCGTAATTCTCTGGGATTATGTGACTGGAACACGGCACAGGAGCGAAACTTTTCTATTCAAAGAGAAGTTTGAGTTTCCTTTTAGGATGAGCTAACTTTGTTTCTGCAATTCCTTCATGTGACCCTTTATGGTGCCACATTGTGTATCTGTAGATGTAAATCATTAACACATAGAAAAATGTTTTAGAGAATAGTGTCCCCCTCAGGCAACGTATTTCTTGAAACAATAGGGGGAGTGGGGATTTTACAGATTTTCTGGGGATTTTCTGGCAGACAAGGTATTTAAAAAGACCCAAAATCTACATTTTCGACGGTTTTCCTCCCCTCATGTAAGCCTGACAGAGCAGGGGGTTGGGGTGGGGAAAAAGGGCTGGTATGATAAGTGAAAGCCCTGACCTGTCATATTTATTATAGTCTCTAATTACTCATAAATTACCCTCCGCCTGCTTCCTTAGCACTTCCCCCCTCCCTCTGTCTGTGTAGTAAAAGACAGTGTAAAAGCCTGTGAAGCTGCAGCACGGCCAGGGGCTCTGGGATCCGCCGCAGTAGCCTTTCTGGCTCATTTATAATTTTAAACATTGATTTTTAGAAGAAAGGAGGCTATAGATAGCAAATATAAGAAGATTACTACAGTCCCCGTGCCTGGATCTAAGATTAAGTGTCCCTGGTTTATCATGACGGAACATGATGGTAGATTCCCTTAAAATAACAGCAGCAATTAAAGATTTTTCTACATTTAGAAGATCTTCAAACACCCAGTGTTTTTACTAAAGTTCAGAGGACAGTACCTGAACCACAAACCAGCTCTCCACATCCTTCATGTTCTTATCAATCACACGTTCATATTCATTCCGGACATCTAACAAAACCTTACTCAGGTCGACTGAGGGTGCAGCATCAACTTCCACATTAACTCGGGCTCCTAACTGCATTTCAAGACCTTTTACTTCCTAGAGAAACAACAAACCAATCATTTATCGTTTATACAAGGATCAATATATTTGAATATACAGTGTAGTGCAGTGCAACGTGAAATAATAATACAGTATGTATTGTAATCCTGTGCTCTGCAGTTTAGGATAGCACCATATACTAGAATAAATCACAGAGTAACATAGTAAAACAGTCCTCACAGTTTTCTAGATCTCTGCTTGCTGTCCTGCTATAGAAAGCTTCTATGTTTACTTCCCGTAGATAGAAATCTGTCCTTGGTCATGTCATGGACACTCAGGTGCACAAGCTGTTATTATGACAAGAACAGGGACAGATTTCTATCCACTGGAAGTAAACATAGAAGCTTTCTATAGAAGCACAGCAAGCAGAGATCTAGAAAACTGTGAGAAAGCATATTGGAAAATTGTATAACATTTCCTCATACAAACAATCTCAGTTATTTGCTGCCTGAGCAAGAATCTGTAGGCACATCTACCACTTTTATTTGATAAATACACCTATTGTTAATCTATTTAGAACAAAGGAATAATACAAAGCAAACCTGTCAGAAGTTGCTCAAGAATTTGTATTTACCGTACTAACAGTGTCCGTCAAAATCAGACACGGCAGGAGCAGTGTTAAGCAGTCCTGAAGCACAGGGAGCTCCCATTTTGGAGAGGATCAGTCCTCCCCAATGTTGAAAGAAATGACGACTGTGCCCAAAATATGGGCGTGCTGCATCGCCAGCCACAGTGATTTTAAAAGCCTTCAGCGACTTTGTCAGTGGCATTTAACCCCTTAGTGACCAGTCTCATTTGTGCCTTGATGACCAAGGCCTAATTTTCTAAACCAGCCTGTGTCACTTTATCCGGTAATAACTTTATATGCTTTAAGCTGACCCGAGTATAAGCCGAGACCCCTAATTTTACCTACAAAAACTGGGAAAACCTATTGACTCGAGTATAAGGCGAGGGTGGGAAATGCATCGGTCACAGCCTCCCAGTATATAGCCAGCCAGCCCCCAGTAGTATATAGCCAGACAGCCCCAGTAGTATATAGCTAGACAGTTCCCAGTAGTATATAGCCAGACAGTTCCCAGTAGTATACAGCCAGACAGTTCCCAGTAGTATACAGCCAGACAGCTCCCAGTAGTATACAGCCAGACAGTTCCCAGTAGTATACACCCAGACAGCCCCATGTAGTATACAGCCAGCTTGCCCCATGTAGTATACAGCCAGCTTACCCCATGTAGTATACAGCCAGCTTGCCCCATGTAGTATACAGCCAGCCTGCCCCCAGTAGTATACAGCCAACCTGCCCCCAGTAGTATACAGCCAGCCCAGCCTGCCCCCTGTAGTATACAGCCAGCCCAGCCTGCCCCCCAGTAGTAACAGCACTGCCCAGCCTGCCCCAGTAGTTACAGGCCAGCCCCAGCCTGCCACGTCGTATACAGCCAGCCCAGCCTTCACCCTGTAGATACAGCCCGCCCCCAGCCGCCCCCTGTAGTATACAGCCAGCCCAGCCTGCCCCCTGTAGTATACAGCCAGCCCAGCCTGTCCCCAGTAGTATACAGCTGCAGGTGCATACTATGATGCTGCAGGCTTTTAAAGAAGAAGGAAGATTGAAGAGGAGCCGCTGGGAAGAAAGAAGCGTAGCCGTCCGGACATTGGGGAGCAACGCCGAACATCGGGTCTGCCGGAGGGTGAGTATATGTTATTTTTTTCATTGACTCGTGTATGAGCCGAGGTGAGGTTTTTCAGCTAATTTTTTGTGCTGAAAAACTCGACTTATACTCGAGTATATACGGTACCCATTTTTTTTTTTCGTTACATTTTGTACTTCAAGTTAGTGGGCAATTTTGGTTGATATATTGAGCATTTATTTATTAAAAAAAGGTGAATTTGGTAAACATTTTTAAAAGATATTCAAAATTCTAATTTTTCTGTTTTTCAAATTACTAACTAACTACTAACTAACATTTACCGTATCTTGGCTTTGTGTTGGTGCCATTATAGAAGTTCCCTTTTGTTTTATTACAACAGTAGAAAGATCACAAATCAAACAGCATTCTCTCCAATTTTCAAGAAAATTTTAGAATCAATTATTTTAATGACCATTTCATTTCTATATGGATTTTGGAAGTTCTGTTAATTGAAAGCCCCCACATCTGACTTCATTCTATTAATTTCACCCCGCAAACTAATCAAAACAGCAGGTAGAAGGCTTGTTAACCCTTTATGTATTTTACAGAACTTTAAACAAAATGAAGATTTGATTTGGATATCTCCATTTTTGTGTTGTTTCCTCCAGGTCCTAGGATTTCCTCCCACACTCCAAAACATACTGGTAGGTGATTAGATTGTGAGCCCCATTGGGGATATGGACTGATTTGGCAAACTCTGTGCAGCACTGCTTAATCTGTGTGCGCTATATAAATAAAGGAATGATTATATCACTAATATTTATCATTAATACGTCCATTTAGCCCTAAAATTTACCCATATAAATTGAATAAAAGTAGGAAAAGCATCTACTCATATATTGTGGAGTTTCTTCCAAGTAACAGGACACCCCACATGTAGATGTAACCCGCTGTCTGGGCACATGGCAGGGCTTGGGAGGAGCTCCATTCAGCTTTTGTAGGGCTGATTTTGATAGAATAGCAGAGCCCCTGAGTCCGCATTCACAAGTGGCATTTTGGTTGCATCGCATCGTGGAGTGCTGGGAGGAGCAGGAGAGAGCCCCCTCCCCCAACAGGTATGTAGATCCCAAGGTCACCGCATTGACCGCGAGGTCTAAGGGTTAAACAGTCCCAATCGGAACTCCAATCCGGACTGTTATAGCAGGGTCCCGGCTGGCTACTGCTTTTCCTTGCATGGGGGACCCATGCAGAACGTACATAAGATGTAGAAACCCGTATATGTAGTCACTAAAGGGTTAAACAGTTGAAAGCTGCAATCTGTGCCTGCGCTGATCACTGGTGTTACTGGTGGTGAACTCGGACCTGAACTGTTTTTTTTCAATTCTGAATACCAAATCCAAATTGACACAGGACCACTCATCGCTTATCAGGAGTGACAGTAGGTCCTTTTCCAAGAACCGACCTTCTCAATCATATTACCTCAATATGACTTTTCTTCAGTAATTCTACATCTTCCAAGAGAAATTCAATCTGAAGCTCAAGGTCACATTTATCCAGGTTCAATCTATCAAGACCTTTTGTCAAGGCTTGTATATCTTCTTCTATATTATTATGTAGACTGAGCTCCATATTAAATCTGAAAAGAAATGTATATAATTAGCATACAGTATAGATAACACGTGAAGATACATTAAAAAAGAAGCCACCACTTCCAATTCTTTAATAGTTACAGCTCCACCGATTCGGGTGCAGTTGAATGTTGTCAGCATCAGCATTATGCTAATTAGTCAGAAATATAAGAAGATTGATAGCACGGGACATGCTGAAAGCTGGGAGGAGTACGGGCATGACAGGCGGGGGGCTGGAGGGGGAGAAGAAAATGGGTTGGATTATTGGGGTGATTAAGGAGATTGAATTGGGGATGGAGTTATTAAGGGCTTTAATAGGGGGTTAAGGAAGCAATGTCATCTTTTGGCAGAAAAAATTGCCCACCCTCCCTCCCTGGTTATGTTAATTTTTTCTGTTTGTATTAGATCTCACGCATGTGAGTAGTGGGGAGGAGGGATACATGTAGATTATGATTTTCTGTATAGGGATGGGGAGTGTTGAGGCAGTTAGAATTGTAGGCGGGTTCTTGGCAACAAAATGAAGTGCAGTTGATGGAGAAGGTGGCGGGAGATTTATGCAATAGATGGCGGTTACAATTCAGCCTCGCCAAGGGGGGATGGCTCTGGGAGGCTAGTTAGATTTATGATGTCTTGGCACGCATGGTTTCGCCACTTAGCTGGTTTGGTTTGCAGCTGGTGGATCTGGAGATGTGGCTAATATTACACGATCTATGAATCTTATACAGAATTTGAGAAATTGAATGATGAAAGTGCCACTGTAAAAATATGGATTGCCAAGGACCTTGCCATTAAGATGTTGTATGTATTTATTTTATATGATATTAACTATTTTTGTCTTTTCAGAATGTATTAAAATTTTCAATAAAGCTGTAACCATCACCATTCCAACAAATTCAAGTGTTTGGTGTTTTTATTTCAGTAGGTGGTGGTAGGCAGTTTTTCTTTTCACCTGATGGGGTTAAACCCGTGTCAGCCATCGCCTTGTCATACCACAGTTTCGTTGCCTGGATCTATGAGTAAGTGATCCCGGTTCATCATGCTGGATTTTGTTTGACAGAATGCAATCTACAAGATAATCACTAGGGGCTTACACAGACAGATATAGGATATCACTTTGTGGCACAATATCACAAAACCATGCTGTCTTTAACACAGTCATGTCACTACAAGTATCTAGATATATCCAGCCATGACAAAAATAAGGAAGGGCACATCCATACTTTTAGAAGAAGGTAATTGGGCATGTTGGGTCAATTTCTCACCCTTAAGGCAAACATTTGCACCAAAGATCAATCAGCATTTAAAACCCCAATACACATCAGACCATTAGACAAAATTTGAGGTTTGGTCAACCATACAAGAGGTGCATGGCTTTCTACCTCCCTCTCTTTCAAATCTGCTCAAATATCAGGGAAGATGAGAATTAGGCAGATTAGCAGTGGCTTTTACCATTCTGCATGTTCAGCCAATTGTGTATATGTATTTAGGTATCCAGAGAAATATATTCTATGACCTTTACTTACTTATTTAAGAGGTCATCCCCGGCAAGACGAGCATTGTCTATATTCAGAATAGCCTGGGCATTCTCAATAGTAGCATTCGAAATCTAGAAAAGATCAATAACAAAAGCATGATAAACCGAGGGGGTTCCATCCACATTTTAGCATTTTGTGAGCCGCAAGCTGGTCGGAGAAGGGTGGGGTGAGCACTGAAGCAAAATTGGGCAGAAATAAAACCTTTTGTGGTGTGGCCACCCAGTTGCCCGTGTACAATGCACATCTATGGTGGCCATTTGCAGATATGTGCATAGAGCCTTACTCAAAGATCCAGGCACCTTGACTGTGGTAATCTTCTTACATTTGTTATCCAAGGCCTTACCCTCTCCCTCTGCTCTCTTAGCACTTTCCCCCTCCCACTGCCTCATGTAATTTGACTTCAGCATAGGAAGTTTTAGCACACATTGAGAGGAGGGAAGTGCTCCTGCACATTGTAACTGCTTTCCATCCTCACTATGACGTATGGTCCACGAAATACAAGCCATTGCATGGTCCTTTTTTCACGGAACAACAAGGGCCCCATTCCACCGGGTTTATTTTTAGTGGCAGATTGCTGGTGGTGCACCAACTGAGGCTTCCAGCAATTGTACACAATGGGGGAGAAGAATCAGGATTAGTGCTTCCTGTTATAAATTTGAGCTATTACTCATGCCACTTTTTCTCGCAAATCAATATGCACATTTTTGGGGGAAAAGGTGCCAAAAGTCACAAATATTGACCGCAAAAACAGCTGTGCATCAAAATATGCAAATTTACCGAATTTTGTGTAAAATGTATGATCAATTCCCACCAATATTCCATTCAGTTCTTGCTGAAGAAATACATAAAATATAAAATACATACCCCCACTGCCACTAATTTTGTGCCACAGTCAGTTGTTCAAGACTTCAACTTCTTCCTTTAACCTCTATCTTTCTTTACCTCTTTTTGAAGTTCCTCGATGGTCTTGAAGTAGCAGTTGAAGTTGGGTAGTTCCTTTGGACTATGTTTTTCATACCACGCCTGCATTTTCCTTTCCAGTCGATTATTTTCTTCTTCCAGTTCTGCTACTTCTTCTAAATAATTTGCGAGTCGGTCATTAAGAAACTTCATTGTTTCCTTAGAGTTCATCCTGAATAAATTTTCATTCTTCCATCCATTATTATGACCAAAGCTGGTGTGTATGCTTCCAGGTCCAAAGGCACAATCGAAAGAGTCCTGAGATGTCCTCTTAAGCCTTGTTCCACCATGTATACTAAATGAGGAGCCTCCATGGCATGCTGAGGACAAGTGCCTGGATAGTTTTCGAGTGTTACCCCCAATATGGAAAGTTGATTTGAGGGATCCAGCTGAAGACAAAGCTTTCCTCCTGTAGCTCATTGTAATGGGATAGATGTTCCAGTCTGGTTGATAGAAGTTGATCTGATTTTAAATTAGAAAAAAGAAAGACTTCAAGGCATACTTCTTTTATAGGACATGCCGTGGGTGTCACGGAGCATAGTGTTTTTATGGGAATTTTACAAGCGTCTAGGCCTACGCCAGACCAATTCCCAGCTTCATCAAAGGTTTTTGCACAATATAAAATATTTTGTGCATATGTGATTGCCGGAAAGGTGAACATCAGACGACCTACGTACCACACCCTGTGAGACACAAACCTCCAGCCTATCTGTCAACAATGACACATTACCACATACTGTGTCACCTAGTTTACACTGCTCACAGTACAAGAATGGAGGGTTCTCATGTAATATCATTTTATAGACGTAGCATAGTAATAAGCGTATTGTCATTTTTGTGGTCTATGAATAGTTTAACAAGGTGACAATAAGGTTTAAAAGGGTGAGATTCATCATACACTACATATATCCCACAGATGAATATATTATTTATGGCAGTGGATACAGCATTCCTATAGGACACATTTCATGTCATAATGATTTTATGTATTGGTGTATTATTATTATGTATTGATGTCCTTTACAAAAAACATAGTCAATGTAATGCAATCCTAAAACTGTGAATCTAGAGAAAAGGTTTATAAAAGGTAGGTGCTAATTGCCCAATATCAGGTGGTAAATTCACCTGCAATAGTTATACAAAAAACCCTGGTTCTAATGTCTATCCACAAAAAGAAGTGATACTTTTACTTTCACGTCTGGCATCAACCCCCCCCCCCTCCCCTACCCTATTGAACTTGTACATTTTCCACAACATCCTGCGTTGCACTCTCTCTGCTCTTGTGTTAAGGGAGTCATTTTTTGATATTATTACAAGGTTACCAAATTTAGTTATTATTTTTGTTATATTTTGATAACATTTCATATTGTCATATTGAAACACCCATACCATTTTTATTCTTTAGTATATGGAGCAGTGTGAAGTTTCATTTTTTTCTCGGACATGCTGTAATTTTCATTGAGATGTGAACAACCTTTTATCACTTTTTATTCAAATATTTATGGATGTGAAATGCCAAAAAATCAGCTTTTAAAATTTAGCCTTTTTTATGTTTCTATGTATAGGAGTATTATCATTCTATTTCAATTTATCTGACATTATTGGATGCTGGGATACTTAACATTTTGTTTATTTACTCTATATACCAGAGGATAAGCCAACTTGAATAGAAAACCACAGTACCTAATTTTATCACAGAAAACTGAGAATCCTATTAACTTGAATATAAGCCAAGGGTGAGAAATGCATTGGTGCCAGCCCATGACCCGCAGTATACAGCTAGCCAGCCTCCTGCCACCCAGTTTATAGCTAGCCCCTACCCCCTATTATATAGCCAGCCCACAGTATACGGACAGCCTCCTGCCCCCAATATATAGCCAGCTTCCTGCCCCCAGTATACAGCCAGACAGCCCCTACTATGTAGCCAGCAGATGCCCCCTAATATATAGCCAGCCCCCAGTATATAGCCAGCCCATGTCCCCAGTATATAGCCAGCCCCCCAGTATATAGCCAGTCTATGCCCCCCAGCCACCCCCCAGAATGTAGTCAGCCCCTAGTATATAGCCAGTTGATCCCCAAGTATATAGCCAGTCCATGCCTCCCAGCTAACCCTGCTCCCCAGTATATAGCCAGCCAGCCCCTGCTCTCCCATATGTAGCCAGCCACCTGCCCCCCTGGTATATAGCCAGCCAGCCCCTATTATATAGTCAGCCAGCCAAACCCCAGTATATAGCCAGCACCTGTCCCCATATTTAGCCAGCTCCCAGTATATAGTGAGCCCATAGTATATAGACATCCAGCCAGCCCCCAGTATATAGCCAGCACCTGTCCCAGTATTAAGCCAGCCCCAGTATATAGAAAGCCGCCAGTATGCCTAGCACTTCAAAAAAAAATTATTTGTAACAAAAAAAATTAACTTTTCTGACTCTCCACGCAGGTCCTCTTCTTACACCCACGAGTGCCAGGTCTTTGCGCCAGCCGCACACACTATGACATCAGCTGCCACTGATATCACAGTGTGTATGCGAATGGCATGCACGGACATGCCGCTCCCAGAAGTAAGAAGAGGACCTGCGAGGAGCCTCTGAAAGATGAGTTTTGACTTTTTTTTTTACTCAAGTATAAGACACATTTTTTTGTGCTGAAAAACTCAGCTTATACTCGAGGATATAAGGTAGTTTATAATTAAACAAAATTACAGAAAAAGGGTCAGTGATTTCAGGCCCCCTAGTGTATTTCAGCCACAGGGTGTCTGATTGCTTGTAACTGTATTACAGCATATTGTGAATATACTGCTTATATATTACAGGGAGTAATTTGGTATCAGAGCATGACTGGTTTGAGAGCCTTGGAAAGACTCTCTAATGTCTTAACAATTGATACCTGCCCCCAATGTGTTGCAAAGGATTAGGCGGCCATAGGTGGTTAGGTTTGATTATAGCACTAATCATGGCTTTTAATGGCAGTAGTCAGCTGTAGAATACAGCACCTTCCTTCCATGGAACGGGCTCAGTTAGGATAAAATAGGGGAAAACGGAAATTGACTTAAACAGTGCCCTAAGTAACCCTAAGCCAAGTGTTTGAATTTGTATCCAGCTTTGAAAAATAATGATAATCTGTACCGTTTTTGCCAAATGCCTTACATTTATGGCACGAGCACTGGTGTATTTCGCCAGTTGCCATATAAATAGTGGACTGTAATAGTAAAGGCTAATAGAAATAACATTTCTTTGTAAGGCACAACAATCGTACTTGCGGTTAAAATGGAAAAATGAAGCTTTATTGATTCAGATCACACATCAGATCCACACGTTCCAATGCCAAGCATCTTAAAAGGTGATCGTGTTCAAGACGCTTGGCGTTGAAACATGTCAATCGTACCTGTACCTGATGTGCGCTCAGAACCAATAGCGTTTCATTTTTCCATTTCAACCGCAAGTAAGATTTTTGTGCCGTACAAAAAAACTTTATTTCTACTGGTTTCCATGGACTTCTGAAATGTTACAAGCACCTTGTCCAATCGGGATTTTAATTGGTTCCAAACAACAAAAAGGGTGAGCTGGCTTATGCATTTTACTTTTTATAGTAAAAGCTCATGGTTCAAAGATAACTCCAATCCAAACCATTTTACTTCACAACAACCCCACCATGACTGATGATTTACTACAAGCTGGTTTAGTAGACCTTTTACTATCTTAGCCTCATGCACACAGTGTGATATCTTTACTGTTGATCAATCCCCTGTTTAAATGGAAGTGATCAGGAACAATCCATGTAAACCCTTGTTAACTAATCACTGGCTGTATAAAAGAACCTTAAATATTCATCTTCTTGGTTTTTGAGCATTAGTATTATGTGTAGATTTGAAAGAACCAGAGAAAGATATAAAAAAACAAGCAGAGGTATTTGGCACAACCCATAAAGATCCTTTATTGTCATAACAATCTCCAATGAGGTTAACAATAGATTTGAATTTTATGATCTTTGAATAATTTGTAGACCTTGGATGGACAATATGGTCTTAATATCTTTTCAGTGTGGTGGAGGAAATGACCTTACCACCAACTTCTTCCTTGATGATTGCTTGTACTTTGGTGGTAGTAGTGCTGGTGGTAGAGGAAGAGCTAGATCCTGTAGAAGAAAGAGAAGTTGTTCAGCAACATTTTTATTTGTAATCTTTGTAGTGTACTGTCATTGGCCTAGATATATTATTGTGTCTGCACCAGTTTTTTTGTTAAAGTTTACATGAAAAAAAGTGTCTTTGGAGCTTGTACTTGTATTTATGTGTTTGTGCCACATTTGTGTCACAGCAGCATTTTGAAAACTGTGCACCTAGAGGCACGTGTTATTTGTGTCATATTTCTTACTGCGCTGCGCCACATTTGTCTCGCATCATTTTTAAGCAAAGTGCACAAAGAAAAAAAACTATGTGCACATCCTGAAAAGAGATCGGATCGACTAAAAGCGTGTGCCACTATTAAGTAATGAGGCACATTAACTAAGGGCTTTGCGTGAGTTTTCTGGTGGACGTTGCATGTACTTTCTAGTGGAAACTGCTTGCACAGGTAATTAAGAAGTGGCTACGCCACAAATGTGTCGCATGCAACCGTTTTGTGGCGCAGCTGCACTTGGCATCAAGCGACACAAAATAGGGGACATTACGTGGCTCTGTCGAACCGTGCACCAGATTTAAAATGCAAGTCCGACAGAAGTGTGTTGCACGCCACATGTTAAAGATAGACCAGAAAAAAGTGGTACACTCTGTTGGGTCAGTTCAGGGAGCTCCAGATTCTGGCGCACCCTTCATTATACACAGGCAAGCCACACTAAGTGCAATTCGTAAATGTGCGCCAATGTGTCGCTAAGTGCACAATAGTGAGGCAAACAGCACTTAGGCAGATTACACCAGCTTTCATATGTCTGGGCCATTGTGTCTAGTTGTTTTTCATACATTTTCCATTAAAATGGGAAAGTAGAGTTTCATGCATAATAATTTATTAATTCTCTGATTCTTACCTGAGCTGAACCCTCCAATGGCAATTCTGGAAATGAAAGAAAATGTATATTTTAAATACTGTTATATATTAGGTAATATGAATACTGGTAAGTTCTCCCATTTAAATGATAAATAATTGATTTTCTCCCGTATTGACCCAGACATGTTGGATGTTGCCGTCAAAACATGTATCTCCTGATTGGTTGCTGCCAGTTGTAGCACCAAAAGCCCAACTGAATAGCTGCCTAGTATCATTACGTGGGGTACATGAAAAAAGAAATGATCTATTGTTTTCACAGCACAGGAGATTAATATTCCACCCAAGTCTGGTGTCAGCTAATAGTTGTCAGTAACATGACAATTGTTTCCATGTCAGTTTCCATGGCGGTTGTCAGGAAAAACCTTTTGTATGCACTTTTTATCACTGCTGATCACTTATGGATATGGATGTGATTTTGGTGATTTTGGTTACAACCTCCAGATACAAGTGGCAAGCTGCTATGTCAGAAGACTTTAGAAAGGCACCTTAGAAAGTTGATTCAGTGGTTGCATTAGCAAGGGGTTTTTGGAGTTAAAAATATTGATTACATATTCATAGACTGGCCCATCAAAATCAGATTGATTATGCATCCAAACCTTCTAAGATCAGCTTTCTGCAGCATCCGATAAACAGAGAGTAGAACAGGAAGCAGACAGCTCCATTCTCTGTGTAGTGGTCAGGCCTGGTTACTACTGAACAGCTCCCATTTATTTCATAGACACTGTACATGGAACGGAGGGATCACCTACTGAAAACAGGTAATCTGTGGGTGTTGTGGGTGTAAGTATCCCACCAATTTGTTATTAAGGACCTACTCTATCTTTAGGATATGTGATCAATATTTTTTGCCCAGAAAACCTTTTCAAATATAGTATCTGAGAAAGAAGCTGCTTCATTGAAAAATATATGTTACTCTAACACGTTTAAACTAAAATAGCGCAGAGTCACAGAGGAAAATGAGACTTACTTTCCACCCTCTCCTTCTAGGAGCTGATGGTAAGTTGCAATTTCCTGCTCCAGTCTGCTCTTGATGTCCAGGAGGGCTTTGTACTCTTGGTTTTGGCGTTCAAGATCTAAGCGGAGATCAGCAAGCTGTCCTTCATAGCCGCCGATGATGGACTGTATCTGGAAAAGCTGTCCAGCGTAACGACCCTCTGTCTCTGCTACTGAAGCTTCCAGGCTGGCTTTCTGTTGTCAGAAATAAGTTTTGGGTTAATTTTGGATTGATTCTATTACATTTGTGTAAAAACAGTAGTCTCACTACACTTTTGTCTCAGCCCTTTATGCCTACATTGGGGCAGAGAAGATAGACCAAAAAACCCTTAGAGAAGAGTAGGCTTGTTTTTAGGCACATACCCTATTGCAAAAGGCAAAACCAAAAACCAGACAAAGCATAAATACTTACAGCGCTGAGCAGAGACTGAAGTTCAACTTCAAGGCTTTGATGGCTGCGTCTCAGTTCTGTACTCTCGGACTTGTTAGTTTGTACTTGCTGTGTGCTGGTAACAACCTCATTTTGCAAGCTTTCAACCTAGAAGATCAGATGACTATAGGTTATCTTATAGTATCAGCAACATAGGATAAAATGGTGGACATAGAAAAAAGGTAGGTGACGTGTGGTTGTATAAGTGAGCATCATCCCTATAAGGTGAGTAGCACTGTTATCATCCAAATAAGTGAAGGTGCGATGAATTACCTGGCTAAGGAACCAAGCTTCAGCCTCTCTTCTGTTCTTCTCTGCAATATGTTCATACGATTCCCTGAGGTCATTGAGAGTCTTGAGCAGGTCAACTCCAGGAGCAGCATCCAGTTCCACATTGACGGTGCCAGCAGCTTGCTGTTTACTCTCGGTAACTTCCTGCAATTTTATAGAGGATAAAGTGTTAAAAAACAACATAAAAAACGAAAAGACCAAAATACTAACTAAAATCTATCTAGATTCATAAAGTGAATATGGTGGCCCTCCAGAATCAGTAGAATGAGCAACACAGTGGTGGCAATGAGATGTGTTAACGGGCATTTACCACCAGGATGAAGGACTGTACGCAAATGAACCTGAGGGGCTCCAGACTCCTTTAACTCCTATGGAGCCTGGAGCCCCTCAGGCTTATTTGCATACAGTTTTTCACCCTGGTGGTAGATATCCTTTAAACTTGGTATTTTGGAAAAAGAGAAGCTAGGGCTTCTGTGAGCAGGTGTTCTCGGTTTTTGTATCTTCAATGATTTTCAACCATCCACATTTGAACCTATGGTTTTTGATATAATTACATAGTAATGGGAATCAGTGACTGGTTAAAACCATTGTGTTTCTGTGTAGAAATGTGGTCAAGATTGGTCTTGTTGACCTGATTTTAGTTTCAATGTATAATATTAGACAAGCTTCAGAGGCAACCTTGCTAATAGGAAATGGTAAGGGATCTATAAATTGTTACTTCTTGTCTCACCTCCTCATGGTTCTTCTTCAGGTAAATCAGTTCCTCCTTGAGACCTTCAATCTGGAGCTCCAGATCTGATCTTGTCATTGTCAACTCATCCAAGACACGTCTGAGTCCATGAATATCATTCTCAACGCTCTGGCGCAGGGAAAGTTCATTCTCATACCTAAAGGATGTGCAGAAAAAAACATCAGTATAAACTTCAGTAAAAACTTATTTACAGTATAAGCGAACCTGAATATAAGACAAGGTGCCTTCACCGCAAAAAAATGGGAAAATCTATTGACTCAAGTATAAGCCTAGGGTGGTAGATGCATTAGTCACAGCCTCCTTTCACTGATGAAGTGTCCTGCAGCCTACCCCCACTCATTAAATACACAGCTGCATCCCCCCAATATATATGGTTGTCCAGAAGAGGTAACACTGCCGGTCATAATGTGTATCTGGGCTGAGTCCATGGACCTGCCTTATCCACCATTCTACACAGGAAGTCAGGAGGGAAGAAGAGGTGTGAGAGCACCAGAGGTAAGTACTAAGTGGGGCTTTTTCAGCACATAAATTGTTCTGAAAAACTTGGCTTTTACTCAAGTATATATATTATGTCAATACTATAATTCACGACTGTGTATAAGTGTCAGTAGCTGACATGTATGAATGGTCACAGTAGGTGTAAGATTAGACCATTCACAGTCATTAAAGGACATCTACCACCAGGATGAAGGATTGTAAACCAAACACACTTACATTCAGGTGTGTACCCCCTCTGGCAAAATCTTATAACCTTGTGTTTAAGAAAGTCAGGCTCATTTGCATAATTTTTAAAACTTTTTTTTAAAAACAAGTGCAAAACAAGGTAAAAGAAGAGTGGATCCTGCCAGAGGGGGCACACATCAGCATGTAAGTGTACTTGGTTTACAATCCTTCATCCTGGTGATAGATGCCCATGATGAATTGAGAACATTTGTATGTTTGCATTTAAGAACAGGAAGAATATTTATAAAAACATTGTTAAATATAGAATTAGCTGCCCAGTGTACCAGTATATAAGTGAGGTATGGCCTAGGGACAGATGTTAGTGGAGTGCCTTAACAATAGACAGTAAATGTAATGGGTAGCATTCTGGCTTTATCCTTGAGACAACACTGTATTCATATACTTACTTGAGTTTGAAGTCATCGGCAGCCAGTCTGGCATTATCAATCTCCAAGATTACTTTTGAGTTGTTAATTGTTGCCACAAAGATCTTAAGGTAAAAAAAAACAGAACTTAGATCAGATTCAATAACATCAAATGACAATAGATAGAGAAATAAATACATAAATACATTTTATCATGAAAATGACATCTACCTTATCACGAAGCTCATCAATGGAGGTGTAGAAACCAGCAAAGTTCTGCTCACGGACAGTCACAGACCCCTGTTTTGAGTACCAATCACGGATCTTGGCTTCCAGATCATTATTTGCTGCTTCCAATGAACGTACTTTATCAAGATAGTTGGCAAGACGGTCATTTAAATTCTGCATGGTATACTTCTCATTTCCGGAGAGTAATCCATCTCCGCCTGCACCAGCACCAGCACTGAAGCTAGCACTGAAAGATGACCCAGAGCCATAGCCAGCTCCTCCACCGAATCCAGAGCCAAAGCCTGCTCCACCACCAAAACCAGAGCCAAAGCCACGTCCTGAGGCACTGGCAACAGAGATACTTGATCCTCCAAATCCACCACCATGGACACTGGCTGCTCTGTAAATCCCATCAGAAAGCCTGGAGGAGACACCACTGCTCACTCTGGAGGAGCTGGCTTGACTGAAACTGTAGCTCATGGTGGCAATGGATGGTTTTTAGAGAGGAGAATGAAACAGGTCCCTACACCACTGTTCCTTGGAGTCAGGAGTGCAATAATCCTTGGTACATGAACCATATTTATAGGCCAGGCATGGGGTCATGTTGCAGGACACCTTTCACGCCTCTTGGACTAATGCCACGTCTTCAATCTATTTCTTATTGGTCAGTAACCGGTTTTGAAGATGATCATTTACATTCTTTGTTTTTTGCCTGAGGATAAACACATTTCAACTCTCTTATCTGATTTGTTTCAGAAACATTCCTAGAGGGGACATTCTGAATGCTCTTCAAGTTTTACCTATAATATTCATGTCATTTTAACTTGCTTCTTTACTGATGGAAATTTTTGATGCATCTGCTTTAAGCAACATAAAATCCTCATGTGACATAAATAGCCACTAAATGTAAGCATAATTATCAGTTTTGGTCATTATCTCATTATTTACTATATACACTGTATGCTTCATGTTGTCAGAATTACCTGTTGATCTTATATTCATTGGATCTCTAGCAATGGTGATTAAGGTGTTTCCCAATTGTGTCTTTGTTTTTCTTTTTGGATGTAGGGTTTGAGCTTCATCTGGAACGCAAGCTTACTAGGGCAAAGATCTAATTTTGGCAGAGATTTATCAAAGCTTGTCTGCTAGTTTTCTGATGAACAAGGTCTGGCCATGCAATGTGAACTATTTTCCCTCTTACGCCACCTCTATGCCAATTGGGCGTAAAGGGGTGTGAACGGGGCTTTCTCGATCCACTGAGTGGGCCAGTGCAAAGCGTTCCTGTCCCGTGCTAGGCTCTAGCTATGCCTGTGCCAGGAACTGCCTGCTTACAGGATTTCAGGATAATGGAAGCTCTAGATCATTGATGGCAAAACTGTTAGAGACTGAATGCCCAAAATACAACTAAAACCCACTTATATGGCACTAGTGCCAAAATCACAGGTGGCCCAGAGCAGTAGGTTCAACGATAATCCAGCCCTATCAACACCCTCTTGCTCCTCCTGTAGTTCTGGCAGCCAAGAAATATAGCATTGAACATGGCATGTTCTGGGCAATCTCAAACCACAGAAGGAGATCTTGTGTCAAGTCTGGTGAACTCTGCGTGGCCACAGAGAGGGGCCTGAATGGCACCATAGATTCACCACAACTGCTCTAGATATTTACTCGGCATGGCGGAAGGGGCTTGCACCAATGCATTATAAATCCTCCCCTTTATATACTTTATATATGTAACAAGCGCATTTATAACGCCAACCGTCACTAGTCTCACAAGATCTTGGTTCTTAAATTAAGTCTACATGCAGCACTATGAACATTGTCAGGTAGTTTACATAATTACATCAAGGAAGTAGGAGTCTTTGTTATTGAACCAGTAGGGACACACACCCTTACCCCTGCTCAAAGTGGTCCACCATTCTATATTCTTGGTCATATGAGGAGATTCATTGCTTTAAAACTCCCCTTAGTCTTGTCAGGTTTTACTGCCAACATGATGGCCCCTCTGCACAATTTCCTTGAAAAGGCACAATTGATTGTAATATGGCCCAATCAAAATGACCTCCTCTACCAGATTTACTAGGAAGGAGAGGCGGAGGGGTCACATATTTTATAAAAAATTAAAAGTGAAGAAAACTAGTGCAACCTTTAAATAGTCAAGCTCTACATCAAGTTTAACCTTGCACAGTAAGAATGTAGGTTTATGCCCTGAAGTTATTAGATATCTTAATTCATCTTTGCTACAAGTTCTCTCATTCCCAGAGGCTTGAAGGGACCATCTATCTATTTTCACCTGCCACTAAACTATAGGCTGCCTGGGGACTGAAATCCGGAACTGACACCTTGTGCTGCATGCCACAGTTTGCCAAAGGGCCTTAGGGAAGTTTGAGGGTCGGTAAGAAGGCCACACTGCCCTGTATATAGAACATGAACAGAGAGAAATATTTTTGTAATCATTGCTTGAAGGGGTTTTTAATGACTTTCTTGTATATTCATGTACAGTAGGAGGACAATATGACCTAAATGGTTAAATGTATACAGACTAATATGAAGCTTACTGTAGATTAAGATTGTATACAACATTACTTCTAGTAATTTGCATGGGCCTTTACCATGAAGCTTGGAAACTTCGTAAAAATACAAAATGCATAGACAATATCCTAGGTATTAACAACTTGGACTACCGTATTTTTCGGACTATAAGACGCTTCTTACTATAGGACGCACCCCAGATTTAGGCTTCCAAAAAAAGGAAAAATATATTTTACACCAATTAAAATATCCCTGTTGGTCGCACTAAAGCACAGCACACACAGACATACATTTACACACTCAACTCTGCATCATCCATCCACATACAAATTCAACCCTGCATCATTCATCCACATACACACTCAACTATGCATCATCCATCCACATACACACTCAACTATGCATCATCCATCCACATACACACTCAACTCTGCAACATCCATCCACATACACACTCAACTCTGCATCATCCATCCACATACACTCAGCTCACCTATACACACTCAGCTCACCTATACACACTCAACTTTGCATCACCTATACACACTCAACCCTGCATCACCTATACACACTCAACTCTGCATCACCTATACACACTCACACAGAACCACACACACATATACATACACACACATACTTCCCCCATTTCCCTTCTTCTTACCCTGTTCCAGTACAGCATGTCCCCATTCTTGGCAGTATGAGACCTGTGGTGATGTAAGAAGCATGTGATCAGTCACATGATTCTGACATCACCGCAGGTACTGGACCTGTAGGACATCGGGGAGAGGTGAGAGTAGTATGGAGGCTCCTCTCTGGGATCGGGACAACATCAGAGTGAACTTTCTTAGGCCCACAATAGAATATCATTGTTTGGAAAGTCTGATAATAAACAGACCCTACAAAGTATTGGATCCAAAGTCACCTCCAAATGTGTTACAGTCTTGTCATAAATGCCCATTAATACGTTAGAACTTGTACCACTATAATATTCTCTGGGATGCTGGCAAAGACTGATAAGTGAATATGTCAGCACATACACTTGAATCGTGATTTACCCACTGACTGGCCATAAGTATGAGATACATGGAAGGTCAAAATTCTGCACCTCAGATCAGCTGTTCTCATGAGCTGATAAACTGAGAATGGAAAAGCAGACAGGTTCATTGGTTAATTAGTTCCTAGGCTGTATTTTAAAGTGGTATTCTGGGAATATTGAATGTCTGATACAAAAACTCATAAAGCTGTAAATAATTGAATATAACAAAACTCAATGTCATTCATTACAAAATGGAGCTTAAATAGTTTTATGATTCACAAAATTTTATGGCCTCTCTGAAGTAGGTGGAGTTATCGGCAAGATGGCCACCACTGGAAACTACAAGTCCCATGATCCTTTAATTCTCGGTAGCAGCTCCTCCCTCTTATGCTCTGCTCCCAGTGGTGATCTAACAGACTGTCTTGACCTGTTACCATAGTAATGATGTGTGAAAGTTCCATCACTGCACATTACATCACTGAAATGACGTCTCACCACAACACTGGCCAAACTGGATGCACTGCCTCCAACTGACTACAGCCAAACATAGTGGTGATCACATAACTTGCCCAGGCAGGTGCAGGACATGTGATGTGGACATGTGACCAACGGCCAGCTTCTGTTCTGTGTCTGCACCTCGCGTAGAAAATCAATGGACTGATTAAAGGTCCAGGAGCATTTTAATTCTCCATCATAGTGTATGCCCACAGCATTTTTCAGCTAAGGGGAGCAAAATCTTAAATAACAACTAATTAGATATTAGCTTATATTTTAAGGACCCATTTTAATATGAATTATGCTTATTCCTGGAATTTCCCTTTAACTCCCATTTAAATACTCTTGTGAGCAGGGCCCTCACTCCTATTGTGTGTTGTTATTACTCTGTAACATCCTATTTTTTATGTAAATGTACCCTACGATTTGTAAGTCACTACGGAATAAGACTTCATTATAAAAATAAAGATTTATTATTTTTTATACATGAGAGCTGATCGACAGTTACCAGTTCTGACCACTAAACAGAGAATGAAGCTTTCTGCTCAGATCCGTGTTTTATGTCAATATGTGATGCAGAGAGATAAGATCTAGTAAAAGAGATTAGGAGAAGGCAGTGTTTTCTGCACCATCTATATGAACAATATAGGAATGTGTAGCTGAAATATGGGAACCACCATAAAAATACCTTTTACAATTCCTTTTAAGGTGTTCTTTACCAAAGACAACCTCTATGAGTGCACACTAAATGGGGCTCATTTACTAAGGGCCCAGCGGACTGCACTTTCGTCAGTCTCTTGCCTGTCTCTGTCCCCAATGGGGCTCGCAATCTAATCAACCTACCAGTATGTTTTCGAGTGTGGGAGAAAGCTGGAGGACCTGGAGGAAACCCACACAAACACAGAGAGAACATACAAACTCTTTGCAGATGTTGAGCATGGGACTTGAACCCAAGTCACCAGAGCTGCAATGCCACTAAGGCACCATGCCGGCTTTATTCATTAAAAATGTTAAACATTTTCTATCCAATAATTATCCTTACAACAAGCCAGTTTAAAGGATTAATGCGAGCTGTAGCACTAACATGGAAACAGGGGCTTCTTTCTTCTATACCGTATATATTGGAGTATAAGCCAACCCGAGTATAAGCAGAGGCACCTAATTTTACCACCAAAAAACGGGATAACCTATTGACTCGAATATAAGCCAATGGAGGGAAATGCATTGTACACAGCCCCCTGTAATATATAGCAAGCCCCCTGTAATATATAGCCAGCCATCTCTCTGTAGCATATAGCCAGCCCCATGTAGTATATGGCAAGCCATTCCCCTGTAGTATATTGCCTGCCAGCCCCCTTTAGTATATAGCTAGCCACCCCCTTTAGTATATAGCCTTCCCCTTTACTATAAAGTCAGTCAGCCCCCTTTAGTATATAGCCATCCCCGTGAAGTATATAGCTAGCCAATCCCCAGTTTGCCCAGCACAAAAAAACCAAACTAAGTACTCACCTTTCCCACACCACAGGCCCGACTGGTGCACACTGTGATGTCAGTGGCGACTGACGTCATAGCTGTGCGCCCTCTTTGCATGAACCTGCCGCTGCCAACAGTAGAAGAGAAGACCTGCAGGGGGGCACCGGAAAAGTGAGTTTTGACTTTATTTTTGAATCAAGTATAAGCCGAGTTTGATTTTTTCAGCACATTTCTTGTACTCAAGTATATACTTGAGTATGTACATCTCCAAGCCCTGTTTGTATCCAACAATGAGGCGTTTTATTTTATTACACATTCTTATTTTGGGCCTTCTCGTTGATTGTACCCTCATCAAATTGTTTTGCTTGTTACATTTTGGATTACACATGACTTGGGTTTCTTTAAGGGTGAATTTTAAAGCACATCAATTAATCTGTATTTTTTAACACTCCTTATATTTAGCTGGGAATAATTTTTGTTAACCATTTATGGAGTAAGTTTGGTGTCTCCAACTTCTGCCACTAGTTACTTTTGAGGATTAAATTCAATAAAACATTTAAAGTGAAGTTGTCAGCATAAATTCACCTAATAAAACACTAGTATGGTGCCAAACAGCAAAATTCACCTCCTTTCCTCTCCCCCTCCTTTTCCCCCAACAAAGTATTACTGTGTTACATATTTAAGCCAGTGATTCTTCCTGATTGAAAACGCTGTTATGAATAAGGAATAATAATATTCAGAAAAGTGGCATCCGCAGATGTGCTTTTTTAAGTAAATTTTGTTTTTAATACTTTTTCCCTTATCCCATGCTGGAGCAACAATTATTTTAGCATTTCTCAAACAGATAAATACCTTCAAGATCAGTTTTCTTGTGAGTATAAAATGAGTATAAATTGGTTGTATAAAGTCAAAGAGGCAGAGATTTGTAACAGAGATTTTCAAGCTCTCTCTTTCTAATCACTAATCTGAGGTCAAGAAGTTCTGTGTATGCTGTCAATCACAGAGGAGGAGGCGTAACGAGGCAGAGAGAGCTTGACTTCCGTGTTAACTTCTCCGCCTCTTTGACTTTATACAACCAGTTTACATCTCACTTTAAAGTTAATTTTGTGGATGATGGAACCAAGCTGAGCATAAAAGACAACACATCTGGAAGTTGTAAAGCTGCTAGACAAGATACTGGTAATTATTTTTTACACCAATTACTGATGACAGGTTCCTTTTAAAGCCATAACCCCTAGATGTGTGCCATACAGTGACCTCAGAGTCCAAAACTCTCTGTATTCCAAATTGCCTGCAAAAACATAAAGAGACTGAGAAGGACAAAAAAATCTAATCTACTTTTGTCATTCATGATGTATTTCATGGAATTTTGTATTTCTAAGCAGACATCATGACACAGTGATGTTGTAGGTGTTGCTAAATTGCTTTATTACGACAAATATTCTTTGTTTATGGCTTTTTCATTCATTTGCAGAATTAAAGAATAGAAGAGTCATTGTGCACATTATTTCTTCTCAGCTGCTGAAGTCACAGTAGTTTGGACCTTGGTAGTGGTTGTTGTGGTTGTAGTCGATCCTAAAAGTACAGACAACGTGAAACTATAGTGTGCATGACCTCATTCATTTATGTAAGATGCAAAGATATCCAATAAATACACTGAATAGAAAAAGAAGTGTTAAATATTTTTCCTAGACATGGAGGTTGGGGTAGTGCTGCCAAATTCCGGATTAATGCTACATTATACACAGCCTATGGGTACAAGTGGCTCTGCTTCTGGAACATCAAAATATCCAACCCTGCTCTTAGTTGTACCATTCCTTAACCTCTCTATAGCACCCAGTGTGTGTTTGATAGGGAACATATTAAATTTGAATCTCTGTTTGGCCACTGGCTTTGTTCAACAATCTCTATCAGTGGTGTACTTGCTACTTTTCTCTCTAGGACATGGTTTTAGCCACTCCTATTTTCGCGGTTGAGAAAGGGACCTTGGTACAAGATTCAAAGGATGATGGTCATAGGATGTTGTCATCCAGGTCACCACTGGTGCTGGCGTTGTGGTAGCTCTGAGGGCAACATAAGCATTTTCTGGGACTGCACCCATTTCCAGTACTTCCGATAAGAGGTGAGGGACAGGTTGTCTATGATTTTCACATTCTCCGTATCATTCTCCCTCTACTTTCCTTAGCTCTCAGACCTATCTGATTCTAATGTAAATCTGCAATTAGGCTCTTTAGTGCTGCCCGTTCCTGTCTCTCTGCCATTTGGGAATTGTCTTTCACATTTGGATTAATAAGGTTGAGGATGTTTGGAGAATGTAAGTTGATGTCACTCATACTGAGTTGCCAGGGGTGTTGCTACATTGACATACTGTATATTTGACTCTATATTAGTAGATGCACAGCCAGCAGCTATGACACATGAAGCATCAAACTCACTATACAAATAATATACCTGTGGGCTAAATACTTGTTTTGATCTTTCCCAATTACCAAATAAGCATGCAAGTTAGCCAAATTTGTATGTGTTCTTTATGGACAGAGAACAGAAATCTCAGAAAGACCTCTCTGGCAATGGTCTATATGTATAGCTAGCTTTAGTCTCCTTAATTTCTCTACTTCAGTGTATAAGAAGTTTACCTGCACTTTCCTTGTGAGATCCACCAACGCTGTAAAAAGAAAAAAGGCAAATTATGATGTATACATTGTTAAATACTGTTTATATTTGCAGAATATATACTTTGTAGATCTATCTGTGTTCTCTCTCAAACATTAAGGGCCACATTAACTAAAATCAGTGCACAGTGTGGCCCTATGTCTTTTATTTAGCCCCTGCTATTTGTAGAAGCAGAAGTGTTGAATAATTGTAAAAACTGTAAAAGTAACTATCAATTTGTTTGATTTTTACAAGTGATTGGTAGGTGGAAAAATACAAGAAGAGATGTCCAAGTGTTGAGAGTAAGTAGTTTTTCCAGTCACACTGATAGCTAATTCAATTAGTTTTATTGGGGATAATACAACAAACTTTTAGTGACGTTTCGGTCAAAAAACTGACCTTCTTCAGACACAGTTTGTAGATATAGAAGACATAGCATATAGTAGCATGTGGCGCAGGCTATGGGTATCTTTAGGTATAGGTAAATTTCTCACAAATGATGAGAGTGGCTTATTAAAAATTCTCTATACCTTGCCTAAAAACTGTCTCTAAAGTCTTTAAATTGTATGTCTCTAATTATTCTACAATACTGTAATATGTAGAGATATGCAGACAAGAGCATAGTGGCTATAGGATTGTCCAGGATAGAGAAAGAAGATTTTTAGCGATTTTAGGCAGGGAAAGTCCTATTTTAACAATATTTTAGACGTAAGAGGTATGTTTACTATGGCTTTTGTTAGACAGGAATAGCAGAGGTATGTTACTGAGCCTACAATACTTCAGTATTTAAGGCTGAATATAGTTTCTCCTTTGCAATGCCCAACTAAAACGAAAATGAAAAACTTATCAGCCTGTTTTTGTATGCAAAATTCATTAGAAAGAAATAAAGTACTAGGTGGTGGTTCCACCTCTAGGACCACAACCTTACAGTAGAGTCTCTTGACATAAAAGCATATCTGTAGTGGCCACTAAATTAAGTAGCTGCCACCCATATGCACAGCACGTCTTCCCTATTTTACTTAACTTTGAGAATGTTGGGTCCCTTACATAAAAGTTACAGGCTCCCATGCACAGGCATTGCCTTCCCAACAATTGGGTCAAAATTTTTAGCTTGTAGAGCAGTTTCTAATGATTAGAAAGGTACCATGTGTAAATCTATATGCCCAAAGTAAGATAGATTTTCAAGGACATGCAAAATCTAAAAATGTTCTTAGCTAAAATAAAGAAGTTTTTTTGGGGGAAGGTAGCTTTAGGAATAAGGGGCTTTGAAGAGGGGATCTAGGTTACAGAGATTATGGGGGGTATTTATCAGGACTTCTATGCCACAAAAGTTGCCCTGAAATGATCTCAAATGGTAGCGTATTGTTAGCACCTGTGCTTATTTCCCCCTTTGTGACATTTCCATGCAAGGGGGGCATGGAGGAGGGCGTGGCTGGCAGGGGAGTGGGCGTGGCCGGCAGGGGAGTAGACTGATGCCTAGAACAGGGGAGTGGGCAAACATATGAAAATTTGCCTGCTGCGCTCATTTCTACATCAGGTAGGATGAGAGCCTATTGTTTTATTTGGCTGTGCCGGAGGGGCGGCGGTGCCATCATATACTGGT
Organism: Engystomops pustulosus; assembly: GCA_019512145.1. Lineage (NCBI taxonomy): Eukaryota > Metazoa > Chordata > Amphibia > Anura > Leptodactylidae > Engystomops > Engystomops pustulosus. The sequence goes on from CM033646.1 coordinate 40,144,601, forward strand.
GCAACAACAATGATAAATAAGCCACTATATATATATATATATATATATATATATATATATATATATATATATATATATATATCTTTTAATTTGTGTTGTGTAAATATTTGTACATAAAAAGTATTTATAAAAATAGAGAAGTTCAGCCATTTCTCTTTGTTGAGGCAATCACCTTTGATCATGCTCTTCCAACAGTTTACGGTATGTGCCAATCTCCGCCTCCAAGTGAGCCTTGATATCCAAGAGTGTTTTGTACTCCATATTCTGGCGTTCCAGGTCAGATCGGAGATCTGCCAGTTGAGACTCCATACCACCAATAATATTCTGCAGCTGATGAAGTTGGTTGGCATATCTAGCCTCGGTCTCTGCTATGGAGGCCTCCAGTCCTGCTTTCTGATGGGAGATAAGGTGAGAAGAGGAGAGAACTCAAATGCTATATGTTTGACAATTTTACCACTATCCCAACCGTGACCATTAAGCCCCATACAAATATGTATTAACCTTTCCAGTTTATAGTTCTATTGCATTTCAAATGTTTATGTACATCTACCTTTCTTTCTTGGATCCCACTAAACTCCAAAATGGCTTATCCATGCATTTTCTAATATGTGGTGGTAGGTTTGCTCTAGATTCTTACTGATGCAAATACTATTTTAAGTTAATACAATAACCATAAATATTATGAAAATCTCAGGGTCCACTGACATTATCCCATGCTGCTTCTTGTGCGCCATTTGCATTGCTTCGGTATGCTATGTATTTCTAACCCCTGAGCTGTAGAATTACCATGCTGTGTTGCGATTGCAGCTCAATCTCTAACCCATGCAAAGAGCGTCTCAGATCAGTGATTTCAGTTTTGCTGGACTGTACTTGTTCCGTGTTAGAAACCATTTCCTTTTGGAGGGATTCACTCTAGAAATAAAAAAAAGGTATCAAAATTTATTGTATAAAATGTTAGGTTGATAGTTGGATAGATGATAGATCGAATAAACATGTACCTGAGACAAGTACCAGGCCTCTGCATCTCTCTTGTTCTTCTCAGCAATGTACTCATATTGATCTCTCATTTCAGTCAATGTTTTGGTCAGGTCAGTCCCTGGAGCTGCATCCATCTCTACATTTACTGTGCCTCTCATGAGTTGGCCCTTCTCACTATCTCCTGAAGAGACAGTAACAGGAGAAGTCAGACACTGAAATTCCAAATAAAAAAGGTAACTTTTTACAGTAGAATTTTACCTTCCTCTGGGGTTTTTTTAGGTAGGCCAACTCTTCCTTTAGGTTTTCAATCTGCAGCTCTAAGTCAGATCTGGTGAGGGTTAATTCATCCAACACTTTACGCAAACCATGAGTATCAGACTCAACACTCAGTCGCATAGACTGCTCATTCTCATGCCTGAAAAAAACAGAGTTTTATCATTTTGGTAAAGCTTCAAACTCCTGCAGACCTCTATGTATGAGCAGGTGAAATATTATGGTTGGTCCTAAATATAAGATGTAGCATAGTCCTAGTTACATGGAGATCCCTTCATCATTGAAACTTACTTGAGTTTAAAGTCATCAGCAGCAAGACGTGCATTGTCGATTGCCAGTAAAACATGATTGTTTTCCATGGTAGCATTGTGGATCTGTAAATGAAATGGGTAAATTTGCGTTCATTTCAAGAAAGAAATCAACAGACTTTAGTTGTAGACCACTGATCTAGGTCATATTTTTATTCTTATTATGCCCAATTTGCACTTTTCATTAATCAGCTTAGAAAGGTTTGATTGTATAGTATATGCTCTATGGAGTGTAAGATTTACTGGATCCCTGACTTAGGCCTATCCTTCAGACTTAATGCCATGAAACAAGGGCTCCTGCTCTGGTGTGCATTTAATCTCTTTGTTTTATTTAGTTGGCCATTCATTTGGACTCATTGCAGGGAAAATACATTACCAGCATTAGAAGTAGTAGTTGTAATAGTAGGAAATTCATTACCAGTAGGCTATAGTTGGTGCTAAGTGTTAATCACTGAAGCTGGACCATCCACAATCAGCTGGCCTTTACTATTTGCATTTTCTTTATACATCTTGATGGTTAAAATGTCTCTGTCTCTCTATCCTGTATCATTGGAAAAACCAATGCCCATGTGACCTCTAGTGAAGCTCTCTGGATAATAATTTACTTATCCCCAGGTTGCAATGGTCAAAAGTAAGAGTTATTGTAGGTGTTTGCAATCAAGTTTTTTGATAATCATTGTTCTCTTGACAGCCCAAAATTATGAATATCCAATTGTTACAGAGATGAAAAAAATACTTTGGAGTTATACCAGTTCCAACATACAAATTTAACTTAAGAACTAACCAACAGAACACATCTTATGTTTAACCTGGCGACTACCTGTGTACAGCAGAAAAGACAGTAATGTTATAGAGACTTAATGGGAAGAAACCCATGGGAAGGAGTCCACTGTCATTCTATAAAAACATGACAGTTGAGTAACCCTTCCTAGACTGCCTACTCTCACAAGTATGTACGAAAGACTGTGTGTGTCAAGTCACATACATTTTATTATTTACTTGCCAACAAAACTTATTATTTTGTCGTCTAAAAGTGATAACCCACAATACATCATGTGCATTCCATTTTAAACCCCAAGAAAAAATTTTAGCAATTCTGCAGTTCTTCAAATATGACCATGTTTATTTATGACATACGCCCTCCTGGTTTTCCGCAAAGCCAAACGAACAAGAGTACTATTGCAAATATTGTCTTAGTTACCTTTTCACGCAGCTCCTCGATTGTGGTGTAGTAGGGGGAATAGTTTTGTTCACGCACAGTGATTGACCCCTGCTTCTCGTACCATTCATGGATCTTATGCTCCAGATCAGTATTGGCATCTTCCAGTGAGCGCACTTTGACCAGGTAATTAGACAAACGGTCATTCAGATTTTGCATGGTATATTTTTCATTCCCGGATAGCAATCCATCTCCACCGTGGGAAGCAGAGCCTCCACCGAAGCCAGATCCACCTGCTCCACCACCACCAAATGCAGAGGACAAGCTGCTAGAAGATACCAACCTGGAAATCGACTGGGAGATTCCTGAGCCCCCAAACCCACCATGAATGCTTGACCCTCCATAAACTCCAGAAAACCTAGAGGAGATGCCACTGCCTCCCCTGGAAGTGCTGCTATGGGAATAGGTGTAACTCATGGTGACAATGAGGTATCAGTGCGGAGACTTTGAAAACACCTGTTGAAATAAGCTTGAAGAGTTCATCAAGGTCGTTTTTATGCTGTCCCCATCTGTGGTTGCCATGGTGAATTTGTGTACATGTTTAATGTAGACTCCTACTTGGACCCGTGCCGGCCTGATACCATTCCAAACTTTACTTATCAGATTCCTCTCTTGCAGATGCGTATCAGAGTTTCATTCTCTTGTTCCCTCCCAGAACAAAGACAGTACTCAGTGCTCAGCCCAGGGCTATGAGTGCCACATCAGGTTACCTTTCACTATTTGTCAAAAAGTAAATACAGCTTCTCACAGCCTTGTGTAAATAAACTTGTACTTTTCTAACAAAGAATATATTAGGGTGAAAAAGGTCAATTTTACGATTGCAGAGATAAGCCATTCTTTTGGTTGTAGTAAAATGAGATATACTTCAAGACAGATTCTTCTATTAGCTGTCATATAAATAATAGGACTAGATGGGCAGCATTCAGGTAAATTCATCTTATGAAAAGCATGATAAGTTTCAGGGCTAGTCATTTAGCAGCACTGAGAGGGCCTCTGGAGGTAAGAAACTTTAGACCAGTTTCCCTGACTCTGTGTCTGTTCCTGACCTCGAGCCTGGACTTCGTTTCTGTTCCGCAACCTCAGCGGCCACCATGAGCTGGTCACACCTGTAAAACGACCTGGTGGCCACTTAGATTCCGGTCCCAGGTGTCGACTAGTACCATCTCCCACGTCCAGAGGGTCCACAAACCCAGAACCCTGACAGTAAGATCCGGCCATGAACCCTTCCGAGGTGCCTCTTCCAATAATGGCTGATTTTTCCAGGGTTGTCGCCCAGAAGTCCCTGCAGATTGCTTCACAAGCAGAACTGCTTGGTCAAGTCACCGTGGCACTGCAACAGCTGATTTCCTCCGTGCACCAACTTCAGGCTCCAGCGACCATTTCTGCATCAGTTCCTGCAACCCCTCCTGTTACTCCGACTTATCTACCAGGGGCATAACCCAGGCTCAGACTCACTATGCCTGTCAAGTATGATGGCAATCCCAAGTTGTGCAGGGGCTTTATTACTCAGTGCTCGCTGCACATAGAACTGATGCCATCCCAGTTTGTCACCAAGCACTCCAAGGTGGCATTCATCGTCAGTCTACTTTCTGGGAAGTCTACACCTCTTTTGGACAGAGACGATCCAGTCACAGCCACCCATACTGCATTCCTGGCTGAATTCCGCTCCATGTTTGAGGAACCCGCACAAGCCTCCTCTGCTGATACAATGCTGCTGGACCTGTGCCAGGGAGACTCGACCGTGGGCGAGTAGGCCATCAAGTTCCGTACTCTGGCTTCTGAGCTCTCCTGGAACAACGCTGCCCTGGCTGCTACTTTCAAAAAGGGACTGTCTTCCCAGGTCAAGGATGCATTGGCCGCTCATGACTTCCCGGCTACTCTTAGTGGTCTCATCACCCTGGCCACCCAGATACATGTGTGGTTCATGGAGCGTGCTGAAGAATAGCATCATGAGCAACCACAGACTCCACAAATACCTTGTTTTGCTCTGGTCTCCAAAAGGCCACTCCAACCTCTGGACGCACAGTCTGAAGTGGAGCCTATGCAAGTCGACAAAGCCCGTCTCACCGCCAAGGAACGTTTCAGATGTTGTCAGGAGAACCTCTGCCTGTACTCTGCTAGTCCCAAACACTTCATTGGGGCTTGTCCTGTTCGTCCCCCCACGTCCAGAAGACACCAGCACCTAAGTCCAGGGAAGAACATCCCTAGGTGTGAATTCAACTTCTCCACGTCTGACGTTTCCTGTGCTCCTCAGTGTCGGTACCAGCGATCCTGTGCATGTCTCAGCATTCTTGGACTCTGGTTCCGCGGGAAACTTTGTGGATGACGCTCTTGTCTCCCGGCATCACATTGCAGTGGTTCTCCTCAAGCAACCCCTTGACATCTCCTCAGTCAGTAGACAGCTTCTCTCTGATCCGTTCCGGTACCACACTGATCCTATCCGTCTTCAAGTTGTAGACCTTCACAAGGAGAAACTGTCATTCTACTTGCTACCACACTCCACTTCACCTGTCCTCCTGGGTCTCCCAAGGCTGCAGCGTCATGCTCCGGTCTTCAACTGGGAGACGGGTGATATCCTGCATTGGGGTCCAGATTTCCACTCATGTTGCATGGCGTCGCCTCCATATGTCCTGGAGCTGTTGGAGAAGGGACAGTTCTTCGGCATATCATGTCTCCTGTACAACCTGCTCTCCGGAAGAGCTTTCTTGCGACCAAGAAGAAGCGGAGAAGGCCGAAGGGGGGCGGTACTGTCAAGGATGCTCTGGCGCTGCCCCGGAGCAGTAAACTTCATGGCGCTGCCCCAAAGTAGTAAACTCACCCAGGATTCCCTGCTGGATTTTTGAGCTCTTTTGCCATTTTGGAAGCTTCCTTGTCCCTGCATTGTTCCTGTTGTGACCTCGGACCTGACCTCTGACCTCTGCATCTCTGCCGCCTGCCCTGACTCCGTGCCTGTTCCAGACCTCAAGCCAGGACTCCGTTTCTGTTCCGAGACCTCGGCTGCCACCGCAGGCTGGTCACATCTGTGGAACAACCTGGTGGCACCCTGCCGCTGCAGGACCATCCTGCTTTGCTGCGGGCTCTGGTTAAAACCAGATGCCACTTAGATTCCGGTGTTGACTAGTAACATCTCCCGCGGTGGTCCAGGGGGTTCACAGACTCTTATCTAAGGTTTTTTTGATGCTGACCTCCATTTCATTGAATTAACCCAACGTGTTTGCTTGGGTTTCATCTGGTTTCTTCTGGTTTCTTCTGGTTTCACCCACACTCCAAAAAATACTGGTAGGTTGATAAGATTGTGAGCCCCATGGGGACAGAGACTGATTTGACAAGCTCTGTGAAGCGCTGCGGAATCTGTGTGCACTATATAAATAAAGGAATTATTATTATTAAGGATGTCATTGGTGGGGGATGGTGAGATTCAACTCAAAGTTATCACTTAATCACATGTGGGTTTTCTTAGAACCTCTTCATAAAATGTCTGATACAAATATATACTTCTGTGTTATCATGGATTCTGAAAAGAATGGAAACAAAGTGCATGATAACCAGGATAGAAAAACCTTTGCCATTTTTTGAGCATTGAAATGTTGTATTTGTAGACAGACATCATGACACAATTAAGTTTTATCTGAGATATTGCTTTATTACTACAACTATACTTTGTTTATAGCTTGTGCATTTGTTTGCAATATTTAAGAAAGGGTCAATGTGGCACATGTATCATAAGTCCGGCTTTGTTCATCCTTTTTTTTTCTTGACTTTTCAGTTGGTCAGATGTATCTTAGTGGTTTATTCATATTGATAAAAGGGGCGTTTGGACTTGAATTTGTGACTTTTTAAGTTACAAAAAGTCCCCAAAAGTCACAATGAGTTCTAAGCTCTATGCCTGGTCTGGGGACGCTATATATTTGCACCAAAATTTGCGACTTTTTTGTGACTGCTTTGAAAAGTCTCAACTTTAACATCTGGATTCAGCTGATAACTTAGGGAACACTGCAGAAAACTAAACAAAGGAGAGCTTTGACGAGAGACTGTCTTGGGCTCCAAAAAAAGTCGCAAATGAGCACATGCTCCATGAAACGTCTCAAAAATTAACAAAAAAGGCAAAGTAAAGTTTGATACATGTGCACCATTGTGAATATTATTACTTCTCAGCTGCTGAAGTCTCTTCTTTCTCACAGTCTTGTGGATCTTCGTAGTGGTTGTTGTGGTTGTCGTTGATGCTGAAAGTACACACAATGTGAAATCAGTAGTGTACATGGCCTCATTCATTTATATAAGACATCAAATAAATACACTAAAATAGAAAAACAAATGATCTAATATTTTCAACAATTGTGGTATTGCTGAAAAATTCAAGTGTAATGCTATGCCATACACTGCCTATGGGTAAGATTGGTGCTGTAAAAATCAACCCTATTTCTCTAACTTCATCAGTGCCTTAAAGGGGTTTGCCACTCTTTTACATAAGTTGTCCATATGCCTTTACTGAATATTTAACAAGTCATTTAGCATACCCACTACTTACTTTATTGTTGTCTGCAGATTCTTAGTGATTCTTTGTGTACATGTGTGAGCACTGATGAATATGAGGAAGTGTAGCAACCTCATCCTGCTCCCTCCCCTCTTCCTGTCTCTGTCAGTGTGGATGGATAGGGGAAAGAAAGGCACAGAAGCGGTGTATATATGCAGAGGTAAGCATGGTGAGAACAGGGAAAGGCTAAAGCTATCAAACAAGGGCAAAGGTAAAGGTACATATACATGCAGGGATATGTCTAATGGAACAGATTTATTGAAAAGGGCCCAACCCCTTTAAGGCACTTGCATTCAGCTATCTGAGTTTAGAAAACGTGCTTTCTCTAATGTTCTAGATGCCTTATTATGTCTCTGGGAGATATTGGGTTTATACATACAGATGCAGCAGAAAATTCTTCTGTAAATTGTGACTTTAAGAAGTTGATTGTAGCCAAAGAAAATTATGGAACTCTGCTATTGGTAATGGATTCAGGTCAAAATAAATTTAAATTTGCAGCCAGCCCCCATGACACATGAAGCATCAAACTGACTACACACAAAATATACCTGCTGACTAAATACTTTGCCAAATATCAATTTTTCCTGAATACCCAATGTGCATGCAGGCTGGGCTCAGACTAACATGTATGTGTTATTTATGGGCCGGGCCAGACTCCTGTAGCAGTTGCTTATGTAATATAGCTTGTTTTAGTTAAAGTTAAATGACAGTATGTGTTCTACACATTGTTACATATTGCTTACATATGCATCATATACAATGCAGATCTAACTGTGCTCTCCCAAACATCATGGGACATTTATTATAGTCTTTCAAATGGAAAATTGGCTGAATTTTTTTTTTTGCTGAGCCACTTGTGCCACTATTTTTTATGGGCTCTAAATTGCCTCTTGTGATTCAGTTACTTTTCTGGAGCTTCAAGTTTTCCGACTTGGGGCTGGGGAGACAGTTCTAATCCTTTTTGTTAGTGGGCCAAATCATTAATCCCTTGCTCCACAAACTTAAATCACACTGAAGATGATAGCGCACTGCCTGCTCCACCCTGCACCCATATTAATACTGTAATCCCCCCCCCCCCCATGTCTTTACTTTAGCCCTTGGTATATGCAGAATTCTGCTGAACAGGGATAGCAGAGGTATGTTAATGAATCTACCTCTGCATTTATTCCTGGCCATATTCTGTATAGAATACATTTTTAAGGAAATAAACTTCTCAAAAATGTTTTTTAGCCTACCCGATTTTTTGGACTTTAGGACAATCCTTACTATAAGACACACCCTAGATTTAGTCTTCTAAAAATATATTTTATACCAATTAAAATATCCTTGTTAGTCGAACCAAAGAGCAGCAGATACATATCTGTGACATCCATACATTTATACACACAGCTCTGCTACATCCATATATTTACACACACAGATCTTCTACATACATACAGTTACACACACAGGACTGCTACATCCATATATTTACACACACATATCTTCTACATCCATACAGTTACACACAAACAGGTCTGCTACATCCATATATTTACACACAGCTCTGCTTCATCCATACATATACACACACGGCTCAGATATACATACACACAAACAGAAATAGGAACACACTCAACACTACTACATACACTGTGCACTGCTATACCCAGTGGGCACTGCTACATACACAAATACACACAGTGACCGGGCACTGCTATACACATAAACACATACACAGCTCTGATATAGACACACAAGGAAGACACTGGGCACAACTATACATATAAACAAACACACAGCTCTGCTATACACATATAAGGAACACACTGGGAACTACTCTACACATGAAAACAAACATACACAGAACCCCCTCCCCTTCCTGTTCTTCTTACTCTGTCCCAGCGCAGCATATCCCCATTTCTGGCAGTATTAGGACCTAAAGTGATGTAGGAAGCATGTGATCAGTCACATGATTCTGACAACACCACAGGCCCAGTAAGCAGTGAGTAGGCATGTTGGGAGAGAGCAATGCAGAGGCTTTCCTCTCTGGGGGATTGGGTGCAGCGCTATGTCAATGCCCCGCCCTATCTCCGTTACAGCGACAAGGAGGAGCAGTCTGGCAGTGCTGGATCCACATGGCCTTGGGTCTATAAGATGCAGGCATTTTTTTTCTTGCTAAAAAGTGCGTCTTAAAGTCTGCAAAATACTTTACTCTTTTAGGATTGACACAAAAGAGAATTATTTTCTAGGAACCTTTGGAGTGGGTAACTAGGTTACAGAGAATATGTGGTATTTATATGTACTTATTGACTTTTTGTAAAGTGTTTTGTGTGAATAAATGTTTATAAAGAGTATTTATAAAAAAAGAGAAGTTCAACCATTCCTCTTTGTTGAGGTAATCACCTTTGATTATGCTCTTCCAACAGTTTACGGTATGTGCCAATCTCCGCCTCTAAGTGAGCCTTGATATCCAAGAGGGTCTTGTACTCCATATTCTGCTGTTCCAAGTCAGATCGAAGATCTGCAAGTTGAGACTCCATGCCATCAATAACATTTTGCAGTTGATGAAGTTTGCTGGCATATCGTGCCTTGGTCTCTTCTAAGATGGACTTCAGTCCTGATGACTGATGGAAGAGATGAGCAGAGAAGTTAAGTGCTACTGTTTGACAATTTCACCACTATCTAAAGCCTATGAATCTCCAATATGGCTTATCCATGTATTTTCTAAAATGTGGTCATAAGTTGGCTCTAGATTCTTACTGATGCCGATAAGTATCAGTACTTAAATAGAAGCAATTGTAGACTATTGTAGACTATTTAACTACACTAAATAGAAAACTTATGTGCATCTTAGTACCCATTGAACTTATCCCATGTGATTTACGTGCGCCATTTGCATTGCTTCGGTATGGTAAGTGTTTTGTAGTATTACCATGCAGAGTTGTGACTGCAGCTCAATCTCTAGCCCCTGCGAATAGTGTCTCAGATCAGTAGTTTCATTTTTACTGAAAATCATTTGTTCTGTGTTAGAAACCACTTGCTTCTGGACAGATTCACTCTAGAACAGGAAATAGGAAATTAAAATATATAAAATAAAAAAACAGTGATACATAGAGCGATAAATAGAATTAATCTATACCTGAGACAAGTACTCAGCCTCTACATCTCTCTTGTTCTTCTCAGCAATGTACTCATATTGATCTCTCATTTCAGTCAATGTTTTGGTCAGGTCAGTCCCTGGAGCTGCATCCATCTCTACATTTACTGTGCCTCTCATGAGTTGGCCCTTCTCACTCATCTCCTGAAGAGACAGTAACAGGAGAAGTCAGACACCTGAAAATCTCAAATGAAAAAGGTAACTTGGTACAGTAGACATTTTACCTCCTCGTGGTTCTTTTTCAGGTAGGCCAACTCTTCCTTTAGGTTTTCAATCTGCAGCTCTGGCATATTATGTCTCCTGTACAACCTTCTCTCTGGAAGAGGTTTCTTGTGACCAAGAAGAAGAGGAGAAGGCCGAAGGGTGGGGGGGGGGGGTACTGTCAATGATGCTCCCGCGCTGCCCAGGAGCAGTAAACTTCATGGCGCTGCCCCAAAGCAGTAAACTCACCTCACACCGGCACTCTAGGATTTAAAGGGCCAGCGCACCTCAGATTGGCGCTGGCGCTCCCGGGTTTCCTTAAGAGGCCGGCTGTTCCCAGGATTCCCTGCTGGATCTTTGAGCTCTTTTGCCATAGTGGAAGCTTCCTTGTCCCTGCGTTGTTCCTGTTGTAACCTCGGACCTGACCTCTGCATCTCTGCCGCCTGCCCTGACTCCGTGCCTGTTCCAGAACTCGAGCCTGGACTCCGTTTCTGTTCCGAGACCTTGGCTGCCACCGCGGGCTGGTCACACCTGTGGAACGACCTGGTGGCACCCCGCCGTTTTGCTTTTTGGCGGCCAGAAACAGAGCCAATCACAAGCCAGGAGACTCTGCACTCCACCCAGCATGACGTGGTACCCTTACACGTCGATAGCAGTGGTTGGCTGGCCAGGGTCACCTGATCTGGCCAGCCAACCACTGCTATCGAACTTCTCCTCCATATTTACCATTACACTCCTCCTCCAGATTCAAGCATAAAATCAGCTATTTATTTATTATAATTTTCCTTCATTTCCAGCAGCGATCCATATGCACTTGTACTTCTAGCTCTCAGCACAAGCCCATTCTTTGTTTACATCGCAACAGATTCCATACTCTCCTTTGCTGTACGAGTTATCACCCATCTTTAACAATCCTCCCTTCACTACGCTCCGCTTGTCTATTTACCTCACCCTGGCAACATCCCCACTGGATCACGTGCACTGGCAATCCCTTCTTTATAGAAGCTACATCAGTTTCTTAATGTCTTCTATTGCACATGCGCACACCTCACGCTCCCCTTTCGATCTGAGCCACTGTGGGCATTTAAACTTGCACGCTGCCCCGCGCGCACAGACTCTGGACTCACTCTCCAGCAGCGTCCAGAAACCGGTAAGACCGAGGACTGATCAGATACAAAGCCCACTTACACACAGCATGTCTGTGATGTATATAAACAACCATTGGCTTCACCCATGTTTAACTTTCTTATACATCTACTTATATGGCTATTTAATTCTCTATTATCTGCATTGAATTTATTTTTTTACCTATCCTATTTATTGAAACCTAATATGATATCGGTCTCTAAAATACCCATAGAAGTTTATGGTTAGTTATTTATTTATTTATATTTATATGAAATTTTTTTACATGTTAATTTTATATCTTTATTTATATTTACATATGGAAATCATTTTTATATTTGTATATATACCCACTGGTCTACGATTGTACTTACCTTACCATCTATTGTTCATGCCTTTTGATAGGTCCCAATTGTATTGTTTTTCACATTAGCATTCATTGTCTTTGAATAGACTTCAATTGTAATGCCTTTTATTTATTGTGCCTTTTCTCATCATTATCGCTTTTGATTCTCATTTTTCATGTATACTTGTCCTCTATCAATCTACAGAATTTTCTTTCACTTGAAAAAGGGGACCTCGATTCCCAGAAACGCATTGTGATGATCTGTGACCTATCCTTTTATTAATAATAAACCTATTTGGAGAGAATATATAACCAGTCTTGTTGTGCGCCTACCGTTTCCGCCCTTCTCGATTTGATTCCCAGACTCCAACCGGCATAGCCCCCTGTGTTTGGAGAACATATTGAAACATCGGCTGCCACTGACCACTGCCACCTCAAATTAACACTAGAGTTGTGCCTTGTTGAGCACAACTCGACCAGGTGAGCAACTATATAACCATACAAAATACTCTCTACTTTTCTCTCTACCTCACCGGTACTCTTATTGAGCACCGGATCTATCACTGGCTTCCATCCAGTTTCTAGCTGCTCTAGGCAACCTAAATCGACAATATCTCCAGGATGGACTACTGCATCCAGAGAATTCAACAAAGAGAGCTTCTTATAGCTCAATGGATCAACGACCAACCAACATCAAAACCAACCCATGCCAACGACATCCAGGATGCATCAGGAATTTCCACCTGGGAGCTACTAAAGTTCTTTCACCGTTTGGAGAAACTCCTGAAAGACGAGATCCAACACCATCTTGACACACTTTTCCTGACACTATACCGCAAAGAGGCCCTGGTCCCTCGTGGACTTAGGATCAGAACTGAATGTTGTTTTAAAAATGACACACAGTTCCAGGAAGAATGGGACACCTACCTCTTGGACTGTGCTAATAATTTAATAGACAGGCTCATTACCAAGAGGGAAGAGCTCATTAATACCCTCAACCGAGAGATTTTTCTCCGTCACCAAAATCTTGATATCCATCGATCACACTCTAAGTTCACGAAATTCGATAGACTCATTACTAGCAGAATTCTTTCCTTTGAAAAGGAAGGAATCGAATACAAACTTAAAAACTCAAATGAGACAGAGATGATTTCCGGACAGGTAACATTAAGTTTTGGACCACAACCAAAACTAATACAATAACCACAGATTGTAGTACTTCCAACACAGATTTGGTAAACAACCCTACCAAACCCAACCACACTAACAGAGGACAAACTATAGCACATACATGAAAGGGAAACCAACCATCCCCCACTACCAACAACCCTCTAATCTCCATCATAACAAACTCCAAGAAAGAAGACCACACAAAAACATATTTATCAATACCAACAATAAAAAATTGAAATCTAAAAATTCTGAACCGACACAAATCATCACAAAAAAGTTTAAGGCACACACTCCACTCTCTATCCCAGTTCAACAACCCATCAACCACCATCAAACACCCACACAGAACGGATCCAATTGCCGATCTCCACTACACCTTTAATGGAGAACCCGGACACCCCACTTTTTTTCACTCCCCTTATTGCAAATATACCCCACCAATTAGAAACGGGTCAACCACTCGGTTTACCTCCAGCGACCTTTTGCTATATTAATCAGACCACCTCTCTAGACTTCACCACACATGAAGTCACTATCCCAATCACCCACTCCCCAATAGATACCACCGAACTTGATCTGGACCCTCCACTAACCCCAAACTCAGCTCCATATATCCCCCTGCCTGAAACCCTTACCCCAAAGATCCCCCTCGAGAAAAGCCCACTAAGAAAAAATGTAGAAGAGGATGTAGAGGAGGCAAATCCAAATCCCATTCCGCTAGAACCCCAAATCACCATACAGAAAACCAAAAAGAACAAGAAGAAACTAAAGTAAAGATATTTAACCTATCTACCCACCCTTTGGAACCAAACAAAATCTCCCTCTTCATTAAAGGTCTGTCATTCTGCCCAACAAGAAAATTCAGTGAATTTGATCTATTTAATGACTTTCATTCCTACATCAGGAAACTCACCCTTACCCGCCATTTTAACATCGAGGCAAACAAAGTCTCCAATTTAGAACCATCCTTACAGGAAGGCTCTACCGAACCAGAAACAATACCTTCGATTGACATTTCAATGATTCCTACTGGTCTCAAACCGAAATCTAAATTTTACCCTACACATCATAGAGGAAGTCATATTGAGACCTTTCTATGGTGGAAAGCAAGTTTAGAAATATAAACACAAATAAAAACCTAAAAGTCAGCCATAACCTAAAACCCTCAGAGAGATCGGCTCTCAAAAACCTTACCAATAACCCAGATTTAGTCATCCGTAATGCAGATAAGGGCGGTGGAATCGTCATACAGAATAAAGAAGTCTATCTATCCAAAGCCTCTAGGATCCTCTCGGAAACGGAGTACTATGAAGTACTATCATGCAACCCGATCAACTCATATGCCATAGAATTAAAAACTCTGCTAGACAAAGCCCTAACATTGTGTATTATCACCAAAAAAGAAAGAGACTATATATGGATAGAAGCCCCAGTCACGCCAACATTTTATCACCTCCCAAAGGTACATAAAGATGTAGTTAACCCACCCGGTAGACCAATAATCTCTGGGATCTCGTCTTTGACCTGCAATTTATCTCACTAAATAGATACTCTACTTCAAAAACACGTCATCAAACTAAGATCTTATTTACGTGACACTACCAGTGTTTTATTAACGATTCAAGAAATCAAATGGGAACACTCTTTTGTTTGGTTATCACTCGACGTAACAGCATTATATTCTAATATCCCTCACCAAAAAGGCATAGAAGCGGTCAAATACTATCTATACAATGACCCCACTATTCCCCTCATACAAAGCGACTTCATCCCTGAAGGGATCCATTATATACTCACCCACAATTATTTCATGTTCCAGAACACAACCTATAGACAAATTAAAGGGACGGCTATGGGGACACGTTTTCCCCCCAGTTTCGCCAACTTGTACATGGGGAAATTTGAAGAAGAGTACTTTTACAACATCATTCTATACAAGAGATATATAGATGGCCTCTTACTTATCTGGAAAGGTACCCCAACCTCCATTGAACAATTCATCAATCACCTCAACAACAATAACTGTGGCCTATCCTTTACGGCCCATTTTTCCCCCGTCGAATTAGAGTTCCTGGATCTTCACCACTCTTCGGCAAACAATCAAATTTCCACCAGTACTCATTTTAAACCTGTGGACACGAACAGTTATTTGGACTACAGAAGCGCGCACCACAGCAAGTGGAAGTCTAATATCCCATTCAGTCAATTCAGGAGGATCCACAGAAACTGCACAGATACCAATATGTATAAAATACAGAGCCAACTACTAAAAAAGCAGAAAAGAAGCAGTGTTCGATAGAGCCCTTTCCCTTACTCAGGCAGAGTGCTTTAAATAGTCCATCAAAACAAAAAAAAATCCCAAAACTTCAACCAATAGCCCAGCCTTCATTACAAATTACAACACGAATCATCATGTCCTTGCCAATATCCTCAAAAAATATTGGCCAATTCTTCTCAATGACCCTTTCTTGAAGAAAGACCTATCGAGACAACCGAAAATCATATATAGAAGATCCCAAACATTGAAGGGCATAATAGCCCCGACTAAACTACGGATCAAGAAGGAAGCAGCCAAACAAATAAGTCTTTTCCCACACATGATAGGCAGTTACAAATGCGGTCGTGTGAATTGAAAGTGTTGCTTAAACATTCAACACAGAAAAAAAAACTTTACCAGCAACCAGACTGGGGAGATATTTAAGATTCAACAATTTATTAACTGCTCCTCCACTTTCGTAATTTACCTTTTAGAATGTGCTTGTGGGTTACAGTATGTAGGCCGAACCTGTCAGAGCTTAAGTACAAGAAAGAACAGACACAGAAGCAAGGTGACAAATGGATACACAAAACATAGTGGGGCAGATGTACTTACCCATTCGCGATCCAGCGGTGCATTCTCTGCGGTGGATTCGGGTCTTCCGGCGATACACTAAAGCAGTTCCTCCGACGTGTTGCTGCTGTGCTGGAGTCCGCCGAGGCCCGCCGGAGTTCACGATCCTCTACTTGGTGAAGGTAAGTGCGTGTCCAGCGTCACTTTTTTTTTTAAAATGCGGTGGTTTCTCTGAATCCGTCGGGTTTTCGTATGGCCACGCCCCCCAATTTCTGTCGCGTGCATGGCGGCGCCGATGCGCCACAATTCGATCGCGTGCGCCAAAATCCCGGGGCAATTCAGGGAAGATCGGCACAAATCGGAAATATTCGGGTAACACGTCAGGAAAACGCGAATCGGGCCCTTAGTAAATGACCCCTAGTGTCTCTAGACACGCTTTAGCGTGTCACAATAAAGATTTTGCCGCCTATTCCGTCATACCCATTGAAAAAATTGCAGAAACACAGCATGATCGCTTCCAACGGTTACGAAAAAGGGAGATGTTTCGGATTTTTAAATTAAACAGCTTGCATCCAGCAGGTTTGAATGAAATGTTTGAGGATAAATTTCTAACCCCTCCTTTTTTCAGGTAGGCCAACTCTTCCTTTAGGTTTTCAATCTGCAGCTCGAAGTCAGATCTGGTGAGGGTTAATTCATCTAACACTTTACGCAAACCATGAGTATCAGACTCAACCCTCATTCGCATAGACTGCTCATTCTCATGCCTGAAAATGACAAAGGATCATGTAGTAAGAGCTCTCCTTATTGCGACTTTGCCAATAAAGGCCGCCTTGTAAACGTTTGAAAACTTATAGCCATTGATGCTCCAATAGGGGATTCTGGGACAATGAAACCAATGCCTCTTTTTGCTACCTTGAAAGACAGCCCCCTAAACGTCAAGCATGACTTTCAAGAAGTCTAATGACATAATGTGGGATCACAGCTAATCCAGAGCAGGGCCCTCACTCCTAATGTTACATATGACTGTTTATTCCCTGTAATGTAATATTATATTTGTATATGTCCCCTATGATTTGTAAAGCGCTACGGAATTTGATGGCGCTATATAAATAAAGATTATTATTATTATTATTATTATTATTATTATTATTATTATTATTATTATATCTATTCCAGAAGGAACAGATTCCCAACTGTAGACAGCACTGTTTCAACATAGTTGTACTTCTTCAGTACTTTAATCAGCACTTTAACCTTATATCATGTCATTAGGCTTCTTGAAAGTCATGTTTGACATAAACTGGGCTGGCTTTCAAGATAACAAAAAAGACATTTTATTTCTATGTACCATAATGGAAAACATATTTCCTTGAAAACAACAAAGTAACACTTGCAGACCTCAGCTTTGAGCAAATTTAATATGATAGTCGGTCCTTAAAGGGGTTTTTCCATGAAATAAAATTCTCAAATTTCAATCATCTAGTGATGTTTACACAATACAGATAATTGTTAACCCTTTACTTTGCAATTTTACTCAGTTTTATTGCTTGTTTAGCTCCTATCACTTAGTGATGGTCAGTGCAAAATTCCAGGGTGTGAGCAGAGACTCCGTTAAGACACATTTTGATCTATTTTGTGAGCTGACAGTGTGGTTAAATTATTAGGGTACAAGGTATATAAGGGTTATAAACACTTCCAGCTGGCTTTTGAACATTGTGCTAGTATCTGACACAGTTCAGAGATGATGAAATCCATGAGATGCCTATTGCACACAATGACAGTCAGCTCTCCTACATGTCTGCTATTCCAAAAACACTAGATCTGCTGTGCGTCCCCATTAAACAACTTATTTGTTGCTTGTAGTTCTCCTCACACTGCTGCTGGCAAGAACTCAGATTCTGTATCAGTAAGCATCAGTGAGTGAGCTCAGTGCTGACTGCAGGGGATAGAGTGTAGGCAGCAGAGAGAGAAACTCAACAGCTGTCACACAGAAATCCAAGATGGCTTCTCCTACCCTAAGTCAAAAGTTACAGGGTCGCGTCTAGGGGCAACTGAAATTGTGTACACCAGGACTGATAGAGACAGGTTGGACTTATATGTGGGAAATGCACTATTTTTGTTGATAATAGTTAATTAGAGAGTGTGTTATTTTGTTATCCGGAGTACATATAAGAAACTGGTCTTTGTGGGAATAAGCCCTTAATGTAAGGATGTAGCATAGTCCTTATGATACAGAGATCACATCATGATCTAGTCATAGAAACTTACTTGAGTTTAAAGTCATCAGCAGCAAGACATGCATTGTCGATTGCCAGTAAAACATCATTATTTTCCATGGTAGCATTGAGGATCTGTAAATGAAATGAGTAAATGTGTGATCATTTCAAGAAAGAAACCAAGAGCCTTTATTTCTAGACTATCAAGGCCATGTTTTTATTTTCATTATGCCGTATGGATATTAGCCCTTGCAAGGTCAATTTGCACTTTGCGATGTTCATCTTAAAAAGGTTTAATTGGACAGTATCTTCTGCATACATTGAGAGATTTAAGGGATCCCTGACTTAAAGGGGTATTCCCATCAGGGCATTTACATTTAATTAAATTCATTTGCCATATGTAAACATTTCTTCAATTGGATGTTATTAAAAAAAAATGTTCCTGTGTGAAGATAATTTCTCATAAATGTAGTTATTCTGTCCCTTAGAAACGAGATACTTTCCTCGGATACGACCACCTAACACTCTGGCAGCGGTGGCCAGACTTGCGCTATAGAGTCCTGCCAAACCACCAGGATTCAGCGATCATTACCACAGGACGGCTGTGCGACATGTAGTAACTCCTGGACATTTTATATACAATAACCTTTTGTTTCTTTGTGCACTCAATCTATCAGACGTGGCCGTATCCGAGGAAGCTATCTCGTTTCTAAGGGACAACATGGTTACATTTATGAGAAATTATCTTCACACAGGAACATTTATTTTAATAATATCCAATTGAAGAAATGTTTATATATGGCAGATTAATGAAACTGAATGTAAGTGCCCAGATGAGAATACCCCTTTAAGCCTGCCCTCCAAACTAAGTCAATGCTATGAGACAAGAGCTGTGTCACAGGTGACCCCGCAAATAATGTCTCGGATCATGGGTGCACCTCTGTTCCGCTGTGCCGTGCGGCACCCCACCCAGACCTATATCACAGGTGCCCCCGTGATCCATGTTGCGGATCGCGGGTACACCAGTGCCCCCCTATGGGGAGGCTCGGCTACCCCGTTCCCGGACTCACCTGTACACAAGCCTGCTTCTTGGTGCTTTTGGCTGCACATGTCCTGGACTCTAGGGCTCGCACGCGCCGGCTCTTCTGGATTTAAAGGGCCAGCATCCTTCTGATTGGCACTGGCCTTTCCGGCTCTTTTATATAATCCGGCGGCTCCCAGCATCCCCTGCCAAATCTTAAAGTCATTATCGGTGAAGTGAAAGCCCTTCTGTGTTTCATAGTGTTCCAGCGTTCCCAGGATTCTTCTGTGTGTCTGTACTCCAGTGTTCCTCCGAGTTCCTGGATTTCCTCTAGTGGTCCTATATTCCTGTGGCTGTCCTGTATTCCTGTGGCGGTCCTGTATTTCTGTGCTGGTCCTGTATTCCTGTGACAGTCCTGTATGCCTGTGGCGGTCCTGTATCCCCATGGTGGTCCTGTACCCCTGTGGCGGTCCTGTATTCCTGTGGCGGTCCTGTATCCCAGTGGTTATCCTGAGGTCCTGCCATCCTGAGGTCCTCCCATCCCAACGTTCCTGCCATCCCGAGGTCCTGCCTTCTCGGTGGCTGTTCCTGTGTCCAGTTCCTGTGGTTCCTACTCCGGTGATCCGTTCCAGCATTCCTGTGGCATCCTGTGTACCAACATTGCACTCCTGCTGTCATCCCAGGCTTGGATGGTTCCTGCTTGCTACCTTGGCTGCCACCGTGAGCATACTACCAACCCTCGCGGTGGTCCAGAGGGTCCACAAATTCTTTTCTACACAGACTCTTTGCCCACTTTGAGACAGTTTGCCCATCCGAACTGTTACAGGCTGCCGCTATGATGTACCCTTCCTGTCTTTCTATTATTTGTTTGGCCATTTATTTGGACTTGGCCAGTAAGTAGCAACTGAACTTGGTGACAGTTGGTGGAGCTGGACCACTAGCAATCAGCTAATCTTGAATATTGTCATATTCTTTATACATCTTTACCATATCTCTGTATCTATTATCTGTGTTATTGGAAAAACTTTAATACAGGCCATCTCCAACTTAAGAACAAGCAACTTACAGATGGACAAAAGGGCCTCTCATTCCACTGAGACCTTTGGTGAAGCTCTCTGTATTCTGGTAATTTACTGATCTTTATCACCAGGTTCGATAATCTACAGTAAGAGTTATCACATGTGTCTGCAATGCGGCTTATTGATAATCATTGTTGAAAATGCAATAAGCCTACAGAATTGCCTGTATACAGCAAAAAAGGTAATATTATGGAGACACAACAACTTAATGGAAGCATTCACACTGCCGTTACCCTCCGTACCATAACATCCCCTCCCCGCTCCATAATTGGAATATGTTGCACGGCGCCGTATGCAGAGGAAAGATAGGACATGTCCTATCTTTTCACAAGGCACAGAGCAGTATGGTCACGCACATGTAGGGCACCCTACAGCTCCCATAGGGTGCAGTGCGCCCATTGCCATCTATGGGGGACATATATATGGCCTAAATATACGACGTATGTCCTCCCTATGGCAGTGTGAATATAGCCTTAATGTGAAGAATCCCATTGGCAGGAGTCCACTATCATTCTAGAAAAACTATGACAGACGTGCCACCCTTCCAACACTGACTACTCTTTGTCCATGCTAAGTACGGTATGTATAGCACTTAAAATCAAGAGGTTGGAACAAGATGTCAGCTTTATTTTCTTAGTTACCTGTTAATGGTACGTATATTTTACTGTTTACCTGACAATCAAACCTATTAGTTTATCATATGAAAGTGATAACCCACAATAAATTTGGCACATTCCATTATAATACCAATAATATATGTAACAATTCTTCAAAAATGGCCATGTTTATTTATGACATGCACTCTTGGTTCCCCACAAAGCCAAACCAAATAGAGTACTATTGAAAATATTGTCTTTGTTACCTTTTCCCGCAGCTCCTCGATTGTAGTGTAGTAGGGGGAGTAGTTTTGTTCACGCACAGTGATTGACCCCTGCTTCTCATACCATTCATGGATCTTATGCTCCAGATCATTATTGGCATCTTCCAGTGAGCGCACTTTGACCAGGTAATTAGACAAACGGTCGTTCAGGTTTTGCATGGTGTATTTTTCATTCCCAGATAGCAATCCATCTCCACCGTGGGAAGCAGAGCCTCCACTGAAGCCAGATCCACCTGCTCCACTAAAGGAGACTCCACCACCAAATGCAGAGGGCAAGCTGCCAGAAGATACCATCCTGGAAATCGACTGGGAGATTCCTGAACCCCCAAACCCACCATGAATGCTCGACTCTTCATAAACTCCAGAGAGCCTAGAGGAGATGCCACTAGCTCCCTTGGAAGTGCGGCTATGGTTATAGCTGTAACTCATGGTTACAATGAGTGATCAGTGTGAAGACTTTGAAGACACCTATTGGAGTAAGCTCGAAAAGTTCATCCAGGTGCTCTTTATGCTGTCCCCATCTGTTGTTGCCATTGTATACATGTATAATGTAAACTTTTTGGACCATGCCGGCCTGATACTTCAAAACTTTACTTATCAGATTCCTCTATTGCAGATGCGTATCAGAGTTTTATTCTCTTGTTCTCTCCCAGAACAAAGAGAATTAGAGAGAAAAATTGTCAAGTTTACAGTTGTAGAGATAAGAAATTCTTTTGGTTGTAGGAAAACAAGATATACTTCCAGGCAGATTCTTCTATAAGCTGTCACTCTCTTGAACTCACAACATATATATATATATATTGTCAGACTAGACAAGCAACATTCACACAAAGTCATCTACAGCTTAGAAACACAACAAATTCCTGAAAATTGAAAGACGTGTATTCTTTGCTAGGGGAAACAATCAGTGAACAAAATGTATTATGAAAAGCATGGTAACTGGGGTCTGGTCATTTAGTAACCCTGAGAGGGCCTCCGACACTTTAGACAAGCTTATTGGCCAACAAACAATGTGTGGTATGATATATATTTTTTAAGCCCTTGTTTAACCCCTTCATGACCAGTCCACATAAATTAATGGGCTGGATGAAGCATGTATGGAGATGGCTCACAGGCTGAGCGCTCTCCACAAACAGCAGGGTTCTTTTGCATCATACAGAAGACATTTGCCGCTAGCTGCTGTGTTCCGGGTCAAACATGGCACCTACACAGCTGGCACAGGCATGTAGCCATTGGGCAGGGGATAATGAACGTCATTGTGGGGTACCAATCAAATGCTTTGACAGCCAGAAGCCTTTCAGAGCTTTCCGTGGCTGTTATCATGCATTTTCTTTTACAGCCTACCAGAGGAGGGCTGTAATAGAAGAGCAGTATATTCACAATAAACTGCAATACTATGGTATTAAAGAATCTTGTATGAGCAATCCGACCCCCTCAAGTGGCCTGAAAACATATACGTGGATGGGGGTTCCCAGGATGTTCTTGGCGCCAACCACACAAAGTAGCAACTTTGTATCGATCAAACTTCTTTATTGGTTTGCTCAGTAAAACATGTTTCAAGCCCGTTGTGGGCTCTTCATCAGTTACATAAAGCATTATGTTTTTTTTTAAATGCAACAAATTTTTATTGAAGGAGTAAAAGAAACAAGTACTGCTTTGTATATACAGAGAATAGTTACAATTCACCATATAGGCCATAAAGACATGGTAAAGTGAGCACGTATTGCATAATTTAGGTAGATAATGTAGCACAATATAACTGCTTATATCAGAGAAATAATATTGACATAATGCACATAGTTGGCATGAGATTAGATATTGCCACCTGTCGTAAATTAACTGTGAGGTGCGACAAGTATTGTACATATCAAATTTGGAACATTAGCAAGGAGTAAACAAAAAGCAAAATGAAAAAATAAAATAAAATAAAGAAAAATAGAAATTTACTCTAAATACTCTGAACAGAAACCAAGTAAGCTAGACAAGGGTAAAGGGGGGTGTGGATGGGGGAGAAGGTAACCACAAATTTAAGTGAAGGAAGTGAATCTGGTTGATCCAAAGAATGTAAGCCAGCGGCCCCAGGTGGTAAGGTGGTGTTCCATCGTTTGACTATGACCCTTGGTAAGCTCTTCCATTTTCTGTATGTGGAGAATTTCTTGAAATCAAGCAGAAGATGTTTTTTACAGTCTGGGAATAGCTGTGCGGGCTGCCATCTGTAGGAAACCCAATAGAGATTTTTTCATCTTAGAGATGGCTGTAGGGATAATAGACAATAGGAAAGCTGCAGGGGTATCAGGTATGGATTACTGGCGTGAAGCTGGCATATTGGGGAAAATAATTTCAAGTGTTAAGAATTAGCTAGCATTTCCTATTGTTTCTTCTATGCCACTGACATATGCAGGGGCCCTCATAAATATGCCCTATAGAGTGTATGGCAGAAGGTGAAGGCCTTATTCCATTTATCAGGCTGAAATAATTCATTCAACTCCTTTTCCCAACTATCTACATATAGTGCAGGCGATTTTAATTTTTCAGTTGTCTAAGAGAAGAGCGTACATAGTGGAGATAGTGTTCCTTAATAGAGCAGGGCTCAAGCACAGCTTCTCATACAGACAGAGGTCCCTTAGCAATTGGAGTTGTGTTTTACTGTGGTGGTTGAAGTCGGTCAATTGAATGTATTCCCAATGTAGCCTAGGTGTTGTTGCGATATTCTGCAGAGCTTCCTTATATAACATGAAAGACACATTGGCCAGCAAATGATGGAAGGTCAGTTTACCATTACGACATTCAGGAGACAGAGAGCCTTTGGTACACCATGGCGGGAAGTCAGGGTTACCTATGATCGTCGGCAAGGGACCATTACAGGTGAAAATCAGCAAATGGGTTTTGCAAAAGACCCTTACAGACTTTGAGCACCCGGTTGACGATAAGTGGCTGACTGCATAGAAGATGCCAAGGTTGGAACAGCGATAGCCAAGGGATCTGCACCCACAATCTATGTGGTGTGGATTATGGAACCAATCCAAAACTCTCTCAAGGTTAGTTGCTATGTAGTATCCCTTAAGGTTTGGCAATCTCAGGCCTCCCTGCGCCTTCCTTCTGATTAAAACTGGAAATTCTGGAGGGAGGGGAAAACCTTATATGTTATAGTAATTACCTTCTGAAAGCTGAGGATCTGTACGTCTTTTAGCTTCTTATGCTCTGGTTTTAAATAAAAAGGCTTTTAAAATTGTGCAAACGAACCTGTGGGGCTCAGGGTCCAATGGAGCCTGGAGCCCCTCAGACTCATCTGCATAATTTAAAGCCTTTTTTTCTTACAAACAAGGGCAAAGGAAGCTTAAAGAAGAGCAGACCCACCCAGAGGGGGCACACATGAATATGTCAGTGTGCATGGTTTATAATCATTGATCCTGGTGGTAGGTGTCCTCTAATTATGTCACATTTGGAATGGTTTTCCAGATTCACAGTACACTGAAAATAATATTAAAAACTTCATATAGGAAGTACAATGGAGGCATTCTTTAATGACTTTCCAACCTTTGTTTGCAAATTTGCAACGTGAACTACTCCTCCCTATGCCTTCTGCCTCCTCACTATTCAAAACTTCATTTGACCAGAGTGATGTCACCTAAGGTCCTTTTCATAGTAACATTAACATCTAGCCCATGTATGTATCTGATCACTTGAAATTATAGCATGCCTCCATGGACTTCTATTCCTCCCCATCCTCCATGGCGGTGATGGTGAACCTTTTAGAGATCAAGTGCCCAAATGTGACCCAAAACACCAGCTTTTCCCATCATGGGAATTTAAACAATAACAAACTTATTGCTATCAGAATCTTTGAGCTCTAATCCGACCCTGTCTCTTCGGACAGGACCAGGCAGCACAGGATGGGTCACTTGAAATAGCAGGGCACTACCTGGACTGCCTGAGACTGCAGGAAGATGTCATGTTTGGCAAACTCTGTGCCTCAGAGAGGTCCCACCACTGCTCCATGGCATTGTGTAAAACATTTGACACAGTGGGGCACATTTACTAAGGGTCCGTCTGGTTTTTCCAGAATATTTCCGCTTTGCGCTGTATTTCACGGGATTGTGGCGCACGCAATCGATTTTTGGCGCAATCGCGACGACTTTGGCCACCGGACAACCCGAAGGATTCGGAAAAAACGCGGAATTTAAAAAGCCATTTGTGTCGCAAGATCAAGCACTCACATACACCAGAAAAAAGCAGGTGAACTCCGGCGGACCTCGGCGCAGCAGGGACACCTGGTGAATATCGGCGCACACACCTTAGTGAATCCCGGCAGAACCAGAATCAGCGTCAGAGAACCCGCCGCTGGATCGCGACTGGACCGGGTAAGTAAATGTTCCCCAGTATTTTATGCCCCTATTGATAAGTAAAGGAAGCTGTTTATGTCTGTACTTGAATATTGTGAGGCCCTATGTACTACTGTGTTTCCCCAAAAATAAGACTGTTTTTAATAAATTTTTGCTCCTAAAGTGGCTCTAGGTTTTATTTTCAGGGGATGTCTTAATTTTTCATTAACAAGAATTCACATTTATTGTTGAACAAAACAATCGACTTCTCTAACATCCTTAAAGAGAACCCGTCATGCAAAATAACCCCCCTAAACTAAATATATTTTCATAAACTTCCATTAGAGAGCATTACCTCTATCCCTTCATTGTCCCTCTACATGCCTGTAAACTTAAGCAATGAAGTCCTAAAGCTGTATGCAAATGACCTGTGAGATGTCCAATGAGTCATTAGCATATTCAAGCTGTCCAGCTTATTCATGAGTGGGAGGCACAACCACACCCCCAGTGCATGACTGACAGCCTGTGTAATGATGTGAGGCTGTATAATGATGTGATGGCTGCTCCATGTGCTTACTGGTGGCCACGCCCCTGCAGCCTGTGTGTGTATAGGAGAGATACAGCAGCTCCAGGCTGGAGCCATGTTATAGAAGAACATGTCAGGTACTTGTGTAGCTGATGTCTGTAACTCTGTGTATGGGGGACAGCATGTCAGCAGATACAGCACACACTAGCAATGCTTTACTATACATTATACACAGACATGATCAGGGGGAGGAGAGGGGAGGGGTAACAGGGGTGACATCACTGCCTCTGACCATGTGACCAGCCTCATTTACATAATAAAGAAAAGATGAAATAACTAGATAAAGGTTGGGATGGGATCCTTGTGAGCTGCTCCAACAGGTAGAGGTGACAGAAATAGTGACACAGACCTGATGACAGGTGTCCTTTAAAATAATTTCTTGTCACTCAATTTCTATTAGAATCATTGGCCCCAATGTTTTTGTCCCACTCGCTTCTTGTATTGCATTTGGAGCACAACAGCCATTGATCCCATGATTTCTTCTCCCATGTCACATCCTCTTGCAGTATCTAAATGATCTACTAATACTAATATACTAATTATTGGGGGAGCGGGGGGGGGGGCTGTAGCAATAACTGCCACTAGGTCTTATTTTCAGGGGATGCCTTATATTTTTAAGCTTAAACAAAATGGTACTAGGTCTTATTTTCAGGGGATGTCATGTTTTAGGGGAAACAGTGTAGTTCCATACAAGAGTATGTTCTAGCACTGAGACCTGTCAATCAGGAACAAGGAGGCAGGGCAATGCAAGTAAAATTTAATATGCAGGACTCTACAAATATTATTGGACTCACAATATTAACAATATTAACAATGTTAATACTTTTTGGAACCTTTTGGAAACCAGAGCTCACCATATATTGGTAAATCATGGTTGTAGATTGTGCTCACATGGATAATGTCTCCCAGCTTTTACAAAGTTTCCGCCAGACGCATAGTCAGCTGAGTATAAAGTATAAACACGAGACACGGTTTTCTTGACTTGACATTTTGTTGATTCAACAATGTTTGTTTTTGAAACTTTTGTACAGTAATGTCTACAAACACTCCTGCTCTCTGCTAAGCTTACATATCCTTAGTAAGACAACATTTTTAGCTTGAGGACATCTAAGGAGAAGCACAGTTTGCTGTTCTAGAATATGGATTTGGGACCTCTCATTCATGACAAAGGTAGAGGTCACATAGGCTGGATACCAGTGACAGTTCAGCTGTCTGTCCTAGAATGAGAATTCGGGGGATCCTCTCATTCCATTGAATGGTGTGGATCACCTCACATCACTAAGTCCTACTCCCTCTCTGACAATGGATATTTAGGGAGGCATTTATTATTTCAAACTGAAAACTAGCTGTGTTTTGTGGATCTGGTTGATGGTGACTGGCATCACCGCGCCGGAAACAGTTTATTGTATTGTAAAGCACCCCTTCCCCCACAGCTATATGCACATCCCCCAATGGGGCCTAACCTTTTCTTGTAAAAAATAAATACCAATAATCGTACCCACTTGTTAGGTAACAGGCCCCTATGCTATGCAAACAGAAAATACCAACAAAACGCATATGAGACCATGTATCATACTGCCAGTACCAAAATTCAAAATATAAGTCTTTATTAACACATATAGACAATCAAAAATTGGACATTAAAAACATACATATTAAAACCACAAGAACAAACAGCATGGTGGTGGTCAATGCATTAGCCATAGTATAGAATAATACGTCATAACAATCTACAAAATTAATCCATGAATGTAAAAATAAGGGCTGTACCGAGCACAGAGAATATAAACTACATCATAGTTAAATACCAAGTGTCAAAGTATTATACCTGTGCCTCAGGTCAAATTAGCCCCAGACCACCACCACAGCACCCCGACGCGCGTTTCGCCGTCGCTTCCTCAAGGGGGTGTGCTGTGGCAAGGCGGGGGGAGGATATATCTATCCTCACACACAAACCAGCTGACTAATATAAGCCTATAAAAATGTCTCTTACCCAAGATATGAAATGAGGCAGGTGTATACTAATGGCGCATCGCTCCGGCCGCCAGGCACGTGACCGGAAGACCGACCCGAGTTCCGGAGAGCGAATGACGCGCAGGCATGCGCGTCATCGCTGACCGTAAGTTCGGGTCCGCCGCCGGGCACAGAGCATGCGCCGGAGAGATGCGCATCAACCGCCATCTTGGATGCTGGCAAGGAGTGTGGGCTGGAGATATACCTGGGATATTAAGAGGTAAGGATACAAAGCAGAGTAACAACAAGTTGTTTTGTTATAATATGTGCCGGGGGTCAGAATGTAATGATATTGAGCATACATGAAAAGCCACCATAATTGTATTTGTAGTTAGCTTATTTTAATGCATAGATGGTATGAATAAATATTATGCATATATACCTTGGACTATTAATTATTTATTGATACATCATGTGCAATAAAAAAGACGTGAAGTGAATAACAAAAACCAAAAATTCAAAACTAATATATGAAAGAATATATTAAACCAATTATATATATTGTGTCCAAATGTATGTGATGTGCCATTAAATAAACTATAAAAATAATAATATAATATACGTGTGAATTGGGCAGAGTGATAATTTATTAATTTATAGTCCAAATATGTTGTGGCATAATGTGGGTAATAGAAGTTGAACTAGCACAATAATTGACTGTGCAATAATGGTCTAGCTCTACAGATAGTGCTATGTGAAATGAAAGTGATGTGCTAAATGGTCTGCCTCTCCATAAAGTGCTGTGTGTGAAAAGTGTGTAGTGCTTATTAATAAAGTGCAACAATCACAACCATATTGGATTGTAAAGTGAATACTTGTAAATGTGCCTTGCTGAATCCCTCACTCGGATAACCAAGGGGAGATCTAAAGTGTCATGTGCTAAAAAGTGCTTGAATTTAGTTATAGTATTAAAATGTAATAGCTAAATGGTATCATTAACCTTTTCTTGTAGCCTGAAGGCAGCCGGGGCCCAGAATACTGGAGTGGCTGGCGATTGCTGCCTCAGACACGCTGTTGTCAACGTGCTTGGTATTGGGAACAGAGGGCTGTCCTACAGCCTGGCAGGTCTCCAGCAGGTGGTGTGTACAAGAAATAAGGAGGGAGAGGCTGATATACTGGTTTCTCGCTGTGTCTGTAAGATAGGTCCCTGGGTAATAGATGGGGAAGCCCGTGATGGTAGACACCCATATCCAGGGATTAAAAGGAGGCAATGTTGTGCAAATCAACTTACAGTTCTTTATTGAACTGGCAACAGCAAAACACGATTAACATCAGATTCTGGTTACTGGAGTGGTCATGGAGAGTGGTCTGCAGGAATGATGCACCAGCCTGATAGTAGATGCAGGCTGGGATAGTTGAGGTGTAGCTGTGTCCAAATTGTGCAAGCTGCAGCTCTGGGTTAGAGTCTGGAGACTCAGTTCCTGGGATTAGTATCTGTGGCATCTCTTAAGGTGTGCTGCACACACTGGGGGTCATTAACTAAGGGCCTGATTTGCGTTTTCCCGACGTGTTACCCGAATATTTCCGATTTGCGCCGATTGTACCTGAATTGCCCCGGGATTTTGGCACACGCGATCGGATTGTGGCGCATCGGCACCGGCATGCACGTGACGGAAATCGGGGGGCGTGGCCGAACGAAAACCCGACAGATTTGGAAAAACCGCCGCATTTAAAAAAGGAAATTGTGTCGCGGAGCTTGCACTCACCTTCATCCAGGATAGGATCGTGAACTTCGATGCATTTCAGGGAACTTCAGCGCAGCAGCGCCACCTGGTGGACGTCGGAGGAACTGCTTCGATGAATCCTGGCCGGACCCGAATCCACCGCAGAGAACGCGTTGCTGGATCGCGAACGGACCGGGTAAGTAAATCTGCCCCACTGTCTCTTTCTTTACCCTGACTGACCAGCTAAGACTGACAGACTCCTGAGACAGACCTAGGGCCTAAGACCATGTGCTCCCACTGCACAGGGGTTTTATGCTCCCCCTGGTCAGGTGGTAGCACCTCTCCAATCACACTTCAGCTCACAATACAGCCACATAATTGGATACTGAAATCAGTCGCGCTGTTCACACAATAAGGGCCCCACCGGCATCCAAACCAACATTTGCCCGGATATAAGGACATAAGTTCTACTCTATATGCTCTATATCCTTAATCTTGTACTGTTCATAAAAGTAAATGAATGATGAACTTCAAACATTATATCTTATAACTCATCTATTTAGGAAAGCCAATCACATTCCCTAACTCCATAAAACCCTCCACCCTGACTATCGTCCAGACTAGGTCTCCCAGATAGTGCAGGAGATGTGGATGCTACCCCTGACCTGGTCTCAGTGCGCTCTGCAGCTTAACTTCCCCTCATCCTGTTAATACTCTCATATAAGCCGAGGCTCCTAATTTTACCATAAAAAAAGTTATTCGAGTGACTCGAGTAAAAGCCCTAGGGTAGGAAATGCAGCAGCTACTCTAATAACATGTCAACAGAAGCCACAACATATTAATGAAATGTCCAGAATAGAGCTCCCCTTTTACAGAAATTACCACAGCAGGACTTCCTTTACAGAAATTACTACAGCAGGACTTCCTTTACAGAAATTACCACAGCAGGACTTCCTTTACAGAAAATTACCACAGCAGGACTTCCTTTACAGAAATGTCCACAGCAGATTCCCCTTTAATGTTTTGTCCTCAGCAGAGTCCCATTTAAAGAAATGTCCACATCAGATGATCCCTTTAAAGAAATGTACCCATCAGATGCCCCATTTACATGTCTACAGCAGGTCCCCCCTGTAGGGAATGGCCACAGTGGAGATCCCCCCCTTCTTTTCCAGTCTGAGCACATACACCATGATGCCGAGGTGTTGCAGCTGCATGACCGCATACCACCTATATGATCCGCCATTGCTGACAATCTTCACTAGTCGACAATTGTATCTCCCATTTAAAAGTTATGGCACCTTCTTCAGTATATTATGCTCATAGAGAAAGAAGAAGCAATAGCTTTGAAACTATAAGAACTATAAGAACCAATAAACTATCTTCGAAGCTATAAGAAGAAAGAAGCAGTAGCTTTGAAATGCCTATGAGGGGCCAAGATGAACTTCCAGTGAGCAGTATAAGAGTGAGAGCGATAACACCAAATGTAACACACATGCTCCCCAGTCACAAATGAGACCTTGTAACTAGTGTCGAGCGGACCCGAACCGTAGAGTCTACGGGACCCGACTACAACTAGAACTTTAGACACTAATGGGAGTGTTATACAATCTGTACACTGAATATTTTGCATTGTATCAATGTGTTATATATTCATTGTCAACCTATAAAAAGATCTAATAAAATATTTCTAAAAATGCGAGGGTTTTTGTGAGATACTGTATCGGTAACAAAGAGGAACACAGTGGGGGTCATTTACTAAGGGCCAGATTCGCGTTTTCTCGACGTGTTACCCGAATATTTCCGATTTGCGCCGATTGTACCTGAATTGCCCCGGGTTTTTGGCGCACGCGATCGAATTGTGGCGCATCGGAGCTGGCATGCGCGCGACAGAAATCGGGGGGCGTGGCCGAACGAAAACCCGACGTATTCGGAAAAACCGCCGCATTTAAAAAAAAAATTGTGTCGCGAAAATTTCACTCACCTTCATCCTGGATAGGCCGGTGTATTTCGAGGCATTCCAGCGGACTTCAGCGCAGCAGCGCCACCTGGTGGACGGCGGAGGAACTGCTTTGATGAATCCCGGCCGGCCCCGAATCCAGTGCAGAGAACGCGCCGCTGGATCGCGAACGGACCGGGTAAGTAAATCTGCCCCAGTAACTTTCTAGCTGACAGTCCTAATCTTTGTGATCTCTACCATATTATTAAATGGTAGAGATTACATCGTGATTGACAGCACTGATTGTCAGAAACAAGGCGGTTTATAGAGGTGAAAGCTTGAAAGTCCTGCTCTCTGTTCAAAAACAGGTGTTTTGGTTGTGCCCGTTTTCACATTAGTGGAGATCACAGGGGTCAAATCTGATGTCAGTCCTGTACATGTCCAAAAAACAGGTATAGAAGGATTCTTATTCTCAAATGAAGACACAAAATCCTCGCACCCATTCAAAATACAAAAATGAATACAACATGTTCCTGACATATTTGACATCCTTATTCATGAATAACCTAAAAACCCCATAAAGGATTTTGAATATAGATCTGTACAACTTTTAATTAATTAAATGTTATTAAATGATCCCTAATAAATGATCCCTAATTAAATGATTAAATGATTATTAAATGATAATTAATTAATGATCTCTAATAAACAACCATTTAAAATGTAGACCCGTTTATTGGAACAGCTTCCTGTCCTAGATATGAGGCTTTTTGGTTATTTTTTACCTAATCACCAAGTATCCATAGACATGAAAATTAAGAATAATCAAAATATTTTTCGTTAATGAAAACACTTTAACCCCTTATAGCACCAACGTCATGGTGCGCAACAGGTACACGAAAATTATCACAAATTGAGCCTTCTACAACAAACTTTGTCACAATACTAACGCCCCTGCGAAGTTTGCACATTCTTTTATGTATTGTGGCACGGCTGCACTAAATCCGACACGACACATGTGCGCACATAAGCGGCATTGTGTGCATAGTTGGACTGTGTGCCGCATTAAAGAGGACCTGTCACCCAATTTATCGGCACTAGGAGCTGCTTACAAGTAAGCAGCTCCTAGTGCCGATCAAACGGCCCCAGTGTTAGAGTGATAGCGTTACCGGAAACCTCCGGTAACGCTATCTAACACTGTGGCGGGGGGTACAGAGAATTGTCGGAAAGCTCGCAAAGCTGTCCGACGTATTCATGAGGGGGCGGGGTTGGGGCGTGGCTAGGGCAGCACATGCCGGCCTATGGAGGAGCGGGGCGGTCCGCGAGAAGAGGGCAGCGGCCCCTCATGAACACCTCGGACAGCTTTGCAAGTCCGATGATTACACGTACACCCGCCTCTGTGTTTGATAGCGGTACCGGCGTTTGTTCAAGCACTAGGAGCTGCTTACTTTAGTAAGCAGCTTTGGTGCCGAAAAATTAGAGGTGACAGGTCCTCTTTTAGCATGCAGAGGAATACAGAAGTGTGTTGCACCCCCTATGTAAAGATGCACCAAAAAAGTCGGTGCACTCTGTCGGGCAGTGCAACGATTGCCAAATTTAGAAGATCGGGAACCACATTCCAGAATGTTGGGCCCCTGGACACTACACTACACTGCACACTTGCATAGTTTTTGATAAATGTGGGCCACTGATTGTTGGCTGAATAATGCAGCAAAGCACCCATGTAACCGTCCCAAGATCAATGCTGACACTAATTGTGGGTGTTAACCCTTTAAATGCCCATGGCCAAGCACTGCTGTGACAGCAGAGTCTACGTGAGCAAGAAAATCCCATATACTTGCAATACAGTAGTATTGTAAAAATATGGGAGGGTCTATCAGAAACCCCTAGGGTGTGAGTACCCTAGAGGATCTTAAATTACAGTAAAAAATAAAATAATAGAAACTAAAAGCTATATCGCCCCTTTCCTTAGAACTGATAAAAAAATAAATAAACAAATAATCAATGTTAGTTATCGCCACATCTTAAAAATGGCAAGATATCAATATATAAAAACAGTTATTCCTGGTTGTTAGCCCCGGAACAGAAATAGCATCAAAATGTCTGAATCGCCACTTTTTTGCCATTTTGCAACTCAGAAAAATTTTAATGAAACGTGATAAAAGGTTATGCAGTCTCCAAGATGGTAGCAATGAAAACATTGGGGCTTATTACCAAGGGTCGTGGATGCATTTCATCGGACTGTTTGCCGTTTTCGGGATTTGGCAGCTTTGACCGGAATTTAACTGAGGTTTGTGCTGGGATTGCGTTGCCGTCGGAATCCGACTGATTCGGACGGAGGCGGGATTTAACTTAAAAATAGTGCGCAAGATCAAGCACTTACATGCACCACAAAGAAGATGGTGAACTACATCGGACCTGAGCAGGGAAGTGACACAAGCAGGATATCGGTGACAATCTTAGTGAATCGCAGCACAGTGCATATCATCGAACAATGCACTTTCTGTGAACTTCTCGGCCCGGGTAAGTAAATGTGCCCATTATTGTTATATGAAAAAGTTATTGGCCTCAGAATGAATGGATGTATGGAACATCTTCATAGATTTACAGTCACCTTAATGTTGTTTGGAACAAGCCTAGGAACTATCGCATAATGGGGCACATTTACTAAGAGCTTTGCCCCACACTTTTTTTGAACTTTGCGTTCTTCAAGATTAAAACTCTTGCACAGGTATTTAACAAGTGTCTGCATCACTATTGTGTCTCACGCAACCCTTTTTGTGGTGCAGCTGCACTAGCCTCCATGCGACTGAAATTAGGGGGCGTTCTTGCGCTCCGTCCGACCGAGCCCGTATTTAACTTGCAGATGTGTGACGCATGCCATATATTAAAGATGCACCACAATAAGTTTGTGAACTCTGTCGGGCCAGTGAGGGTAAGTGACATATTCATGATTTCTGACACACAATCTTAGTGAATTGGTCGCACCAAGCATTATGCACAGAAAAGCACTTTTAGTGAAGCTTCTTTCTTTTTCTTATTTTGAAAGCACTTCTAGTGAAGTTTCCAACTTTGAGTAATTTACTACTATGTAAAAGTACCAGTGTGGTAGATTTACTTACCCGGTCCATTCGCGATCCAGCGGCGCGTTTCTGGGAGGATTCGGGTCCGGGGGATTCATAGGGAGTTCCTCTGAAGTCCACCTGCTGCTGTGCTGAAGTTCCCCGAGGCCGCCGAAATGCACTCAAGTTCACCAGCCTATTCCTAGTGAAGTTAAGCGCGAGTCTGAACACTTTTTTTTTTTAATGCAGCGGTTTTTCCGAATCGTTGGGTTTTGTTCAGCCACCCCCCCGATTTCCGTCGCATGCATGTCAGCGCGATGCACCCACAATCTGATCGCGTGCGCCAAAATCCCGGGGCAATTCAGGGGAAATCGGTGCAAATTGGAAATATTCAGGTAACACATCGGAAAACGCGAATGGGCCCTAGTAAATGACTCCATGTGTGCTTCTGCATTTTTTTGTCTTCAGAACGATGTACGAGCTGTATGCAACAATATTGCTTACCTCTACATTTTCACACTATAATAGAAATTGTACAAAATTTAAATTTACTAAAACATAATAAAATACTATATAAATTGACATTTCCATGATATAACTGAATCAAAGAATAAAGGGGAGGTGTGTTTGGAGCGCTATGTTGAAAGCGGTAAAAAGAGGGCCCACAACAAAGAAAATAGCACAGATGTTTTTCATTTTAATCTCACTGCATTTGGATTTTTTTTCCAGCTTCCCAGTGCACGGTATGGAATATTAAATACTGTCACTACGAAGTAAAATTTGTTACCAGAGCCCTTGGGCTCCAGGGCTCCAGCTCTTACACACCCTTTATAACTTTAGGGGGAATTCATAAGACTAGTGTTTTAGAACGCCAGTTTTAAAATCCCCCTCGCGGCGGTCATACTCTCATATTCACTACGGCCCCATAGTGAATATGGTGCAAACTACACACAGTTCCGAACTGTATACCACTTTTTTTGTCTGTCTGCGCCAGAGTAAATGCCTTCCCCCCAACCCTCTCCTGCTGGTTCCACATCAAAACTATCGGGGGAAGGGGAAATTCCAGATAACAAACAGAGAAGCCATGTTTATTCTCCCCCTTTGTGTCTGGTCCCTGCTTCTCTGTACTGCCCCCTCCCACTGTCTGGCGTATTCTGATGGCAACCTCACGCGATCTCAGCATAGGGTTCTGAATATGATACTCACTGCTCACATCTCAGGCGTCCTGCTCCTGTGCTTTCCCCTCCCTCTATGTGCAGAAATTTTACAACGGCAGTGAGAATACGGCAGACAGCGGGAGAGGAAAATACGAGAGAGAAGGGAGGTAGACACAGGGGTTTCTGGGTACGTGTAAGAGTCAAAACCTGTAGATGCTCTGGTGACTCCCCAGGAGCCCTTGCACCTCATTCACAAAAATACAAGGTACATTCTACAAAAATACCTTATTAAAGTATTATAAACGTATGCCTCTATTAAAATGGGTATAATTAATGAAGGGCAGGATAGGTGGTTGATTCCTTTAAATACATATATGCTTGTTAACCTTGATGGTTATTGGTCAAATTGAGTATCATATACAAAGAAGAAAACAAGTCTGCACAGTGGGAGAGAACCACAATAGGGGGTGCAGAGCCTCGGTAGATCCTGGCAAGACACTTCAGTAGTAAAGTTGAAAAAGTGCTGCCTCCACTTTTTTCAACTAATATACATATATGCATTGATGGATTTTAAAAACTGCTGTGCATAGTTAATTTATTCCTATGGAAAATAATATACATACAGGCAGTCCCTGGGTTACATACAAGATAGGTTTTTTAGTTTTGTTCTAAGTTAATTGTATGTAAGTCGGAATTTGTATATTTTATAAATGTAAATCTTTTCTTCCTGTAACAATTGGATTTTCAAAATTTTGTGCTGTATGGGAACAAGTTTTATAGTTAAGCTATTGCAGACAACTCACAGATGATATTTACTGGGGACTAAGAAATGCATCCAGAGAGCTTCACCAGCGGTCACAGTGGGCGGAGAGAGGTCCCTCTAGGGGTCGGATGTAAGTCGTGGTCCTGAGTCAGGGACCACCTGTACTTTATTTAAAATAAAAAATAAAATGATTAAAGTGGTGGATCATATGATCTATCATGTGACCTGGATGTCCATGATTATCCATGAATAAGGACATGTAACTTTTCAGTAATTTCTGTCCAATGAATGTTTAATGAAGATTAAAATGACTATGTTTGGACCCTATCTGGTCTGATTGGATCCAGCTATGTATATATTTATTCCCAGCAATGGTGAGGGTTATCATGATTTATCATCCTTCTCACCATACCAAAATAGGTGTTTAGAGGGTCTCTCATTTTCAGTAAGAATGAGAATAACAGAGGACATTGCTAGTTGACAGTCCCTCTCTGTCAAAACAATATTCTGGGGATCCCTTTTTATTAAATGGTTTTGGCCGCCAAGGTTGGACCTTACAAATAGTTTAAAAAGGTTAATTGGCATAACTTCTCCTGTACAAGGGTTATGTTAGGGTCACCTGTCAGTTCCTCCTGTATAGTATTTGAAGCTTTTGGTTGCTACAGTATATACGTCTTGGCCTCTCTCAGTATACTGAGATTTCAGCAAGTCCAAATGGTTTTGAGAAAAAAAGAGTGCCTTTGTTTCTCAGCTTAGTGTTTGGCGAGCTTCTTATCATACTCGATGGTAAGGATTCTAAGGAGTTGGTTCCATAAAGCAGAATAAGAAGCAAATCCAGCACCAACACAAGAGATACTGTAACTGACGGTGGATTGATGGCTGCTTATTAATATCTTGTTCTAGATGAATACTCACAAAAAGCGAAAGAAGTCTAACAGCTCAACAAAGAGGAGAAAGTTCAACCTCGGGCTAAGATTTGAGATCCAGTTTCTACCCAGAGGGTGTTGCTATTCACAATGTACCTCTTTACACTACTGTACACCAACCCATGTAAAATCCAAGTGTTCAATTGCTCACTGCATGATTGTAATGGGCAAAACTAGTAATTTTTGGGGCTTGGAATATGTTCGAAGACAGGAGCAGGAGGCCTTGAGATGGGCATATGATGCATTTCTAGTGAACCACCTGGTTTGTTATCTAGTGTTTGTCTTAGTGAACTTACACAGCCTGCCTCATGGTGCCACTTGCTGTATCTGTTGGTGGTGGAAGTTATGGAGAGTTGTATATATCATTCCACATTGTGATCATGCTAACTTCCCTCCGAGGTGGTTCTGGTGCCTCTTCTTCATTGGTGACTTCCTTCTTCTCATGCTGCCACCTGTTTTCAACGTTGAATGGGAACTCTGCCAGTAGGTCTCTACCAAAGTCAGCTTGTGCTATTCACCCTACACTGAAGAAATGAAAGATTGCTACATTATGCTTGCAGCTTTGATCAGCATGGTGTCCTCCCAATTTGGTATTGTTGACTATCTGGGCATGTTGTTCCATAGGCACTGCAGCATCTATGGGCTCATGAGGGCAAGCTGCATAAGCTTCCTGTTGAGAAGTGTTCTTCTCCTCTGCATCCCCCCAGTCAACGCTCTTGAGCTGCTTTCGGTGTCACCTAGTGGGAGGAATACTCCCAGACAGAAGATGGGGATGGAAGCGCAGAAGAGATTGCGTTATCAGTGCTGACCATATAGGAATGATCTATTGGCACCACTACGGCAACAGCACACATGTCCATCATAAAAGCCCAGTTATGGTGGTGAAGTAATGTTGGGAATTTGGAGCTGGAATTGAACTATTGCATGCTGTTGCTCACACAACCTTTTCAACGTATGTAGAGTTGAATTCCAATGGGTTGGTACATCACATATGAGGCAGTGGGAGCACCAAAATTCCTCTGCAGTGCAGAATGCAAGCAGCAGGATGTGAATGCTGAAAATGTGAACATAAAGACTTTATGCAGCAGCTCCAGCATGTCTGTGTAAATGGTGAGGAACCTTTTCACCACCAAGTTGAGCCATCTGCAAGGCAAGTGTGTGTGGCTAGCCCAAGGCTGCTACATCTCAGGCAGTGCAGGGTGAGAACGATGAGGAGTAACCAGCCCTATATAACCCCCTGGGGTAAGGAGGAAATAAATCGGTGTTTTAATGAATATACAGAATCTCTTCTTTTTAGCCACAAAACTCTGTTATTCTGATGAAATGTAGCTTTAAAATTATGCTAAACAGAGCCTGGAGTGCCATAGGCTACGCCAAAGCCATTGTGCTGTAGGCTCTCTAATTAACGTCATTTTAAAACTCATTTAAAGGGATAACAACGTTGTTGTAGCTACAAAAAAAAAGAAGAATGTTCTATGCATGAAAAAGCTGATATGTCTGTGATCCAATTTAAAACAACATCGGCAAGTGGTTGATTTCCTTAAATGATATAAATATTTGAATGGGCCATACAACAAAACATGGGGAAAAGGTTCCATGTTAATTACACATCAAAAGACAACAGGACACTGTCTCTGTCTAGAGAAAAGAAAGTTTAATCTCCAGAGTGGCAAGACTTCTGTAAGAACTGTGCATTTGTGAATAGCCTGCCTCAGGAGCTGGTCACAGCAGGGGCAGGGAGAGAGCTCAAGAAGGGTCTAGATGCCTTCCAACAGGAAACTAACATTGATGGACATGTTCATCCCTACATTTCCTTTTTTGTTGGATGGACGTAGCCTTTTTCAACATACTATGTTTTTTTTTAGCTGAAGCCCTATATAGGGGAAAGCTTTTCATTATGAAGTTAGTTTCCTAGCTTCAGAACCCCCAGTAACCAGCATAGTTTCTGTTCACATCATCAAACATATAATTTCAATGGAAGGCTAAAACATACTCACTATACAGACAAACAGTGGTATATTTTGCCTATATAAACCTTTCCATGTCTGCTCTTGCCCCGGATAGAGAAGTATTCAAGTTTAACATGAGGTAAGCATAAAAGAGCAGGGGGTCAATAGGAGAAGCATGCAGAGTGATGCCCCACGTGGTTATGATACATTGTTATTACATATGTGTTCTAAGATATTGTACTTCTATTGTAGTATTAAGATTTCATACAACATACTGGGAAACTGGAAGGGCATGAAATAGATGCAATTCCTGGCTGTGGTCTATTTCCCTCCTTACGCCACCTCCATGCTAAGTGGATGTGGAGGGGAATGAAGGGGCCTACCCTACAGCGTATTGGGCCACGTGGGTCGCTTCTGCCATATAACTGCACCTGAAAGACAACGCAGAGATGCCCACATGTGACATCGTAGGATGATGACATTTAATATGTATAGTAAACCTACTGAGTCAAAATAGAAAGGAAACACAGTATACCACTTGAATGTTTAGTCACATGAAGGGTTAAATCTCAGTTATCATTGTGATATCACATTCTATTGCATATATACTAAGGTGGTAATGTGTGTAGTCAACTGAAAATTTGAGCAGACCATGTAAATACTGTGGGTATAAAGTGGTATGTCTTTGGTTATGTGATATGTTCTGGTACTGAGATGGTTGCCATATTGGATCCAGGGATTGCACACATCATATGGCATATAATAACTTCCAGATATCTTAAGTTAGGGGTTGCAGTTCACGGTGGTCCATTTCTGAAATGAGGCCACTTATCTAAGGAATGCTGATAATTGTCCTTAATGCTCCTTCAGAAGATTCATGGTCGCCTTTGCAGATAAGACTGCATTAGATGACGCTAAAGTGACGGGAGGGAACCATTGTATTCTGGGTAAATATTTGTACAGCATGTTGGTGAAGAAAGCCTTTAAAGCCATCATTTATCTGCTGTCGAAAGACAGAAAGGAGGAAGATGAGAAGATGTCACACAAGGAGCCAGGGTTGAAAGTTATACACCCTGGCACCGCTGTCTCTGGTAAATGTTTTGGAGCCTGTAACTTATCACATTTGAAGCCATAAAAGCTGAAGAAACACAGAAAAAAATCTCTGACAGATACAATTCAGTATGAATGTAAATAATCTACAATGTTAACCTGCACAATAAAATTCTAAAGGTAGGACAAAGTCTTAAGATGCCTACATACATTTATATTCAGGTAATGTTTCTTCACCTATTTATAGCAATTTCTCCTAACCCTATAATATACTGTACATACATGGTGGTTTCCATGTGCCTGCCATTGAGAGGATTGGGTGGTCCTACAGTAATCTTTGTGCATGTGTAATGGGGCCTTAACACATTCATTCTATAACCACCCCATCTGGTTCATCATTTTCTGAAAAAGACAATAAGGTTGATCAATATTTGGTTTCATGTAATGGAAATGTTCCGAATTAGTCCAGATTCTTGTTGTAGGTTAAAGCAAGGTATAATGCACCTTTAAGTTCTAAGTAGTAAGAATAGATCAAAAAAAAAGTCAAACTCCAAATGTAACACACATGCTCCCCAGTCACAAATGAGACCTTGTAACAAGTGTTGAGTGGATCCGAACCGCAAAGTTCAGGTTCATACCGAACTTTGCGGGTTAGAGTCTCCTGGACCTGATTACAAACACATTAGAACTTTAGACACTAATGGGAGTGTTATACAGTCTGTACACTGAATATTTTGCATTGTATCAACGTGTCATGTATTCAGTGTCCACCTATGAAAAGATCGAATAAAATATTTCTAAAAATGTGATGGTTTTTCTGAGATACTGTATCGGTAACAAAGAGGAACACAGTAACTTTCTAGCTGACAGTCCTAATCTTTGTGATCTCGACCATATTATTAAATGGTAGAGATCACATCATGATTGACAGCACTGATTGTCAGAAACAAAGGC
Source organism: Engystomops pustulosus (assembly GCA_019512145.1). Lineage (NCBI taxonomy): Eukaryota > Metazoa > Chordata > Amphibia > Anura > Leptodactylidae > Engystomops > Engystomops pustulosus. The sequence goes on from CM033646.1 coordinate 40,186,305, forward strand.
GGTTATAGAGTGGAAATATGCTTGAAAGTCCTGCTCTCTGTCCAAAAACAGGTTTTTTGGTTGTGCCCGTTTTTTCACATTAGTGGAGATCACAGGGGTCAAATCTGATTGTCAGTCCTGCTACATGTCCAAGAACAGGTATAGAGGGATTCCTTATTCTCAAATGAAGACACAAAATCCCTCGCACCCATTCAAAATACAAAAATGAATACAACATGTTCCTGACATATTTGACATCCTTATTCATGAATAACCTAAAAACACCCATAAAGGATTTTTGAAATATAGATCTGATACAACTTTTAATTAATTAAATGTTATTAAATGATCCCTAATAAATGATCCCTAATTAAATGATTAAATGATTATTAAATGATAATTAATTAATGATCTCTAATAAACAACCATTATAAAATGTAGACCCGTTTATTGGAACAGCTTCCTGTCCTAGATCATGAGGCTTTTTGGTTTATTTTTTACCTAATCACCAAGTATCCCATAGACATGAAAATTAAGAATAATCAAAATTATTTTTCGTTAATTGTAAAACACTTTTAACCCCTTATAGCACCAACGTCATGGTGCAGCAACAGGTACACGAAAATTAATCACAAATTGAGCCTTCTACAAACAAACTTTGTCACAATTACTAACGCCCCTGCGCAAGTTTGCACATTCTTTTATGTATTAGTGGCACGGCTGCACTAAATCCGACACGACACATGTGCGCACATAAAGCGGCATTGTGGTGCATAGTTGGACTGTGTGCCGCATTTAAAGAGGACCTGTCACCCAATTTATCGGCACTAGGAGCTGCTTACTAAAGTAAGCAGCTCCTAGTGCTCGATCAAACGCCCCAGTGTTAGAGTGATAGCGTTACCGGAAACCTCCGGTAACGCTATCTAACACTGTGGCGGGGTACAGTGTAATTGTCGGACAGCTCGCAAAGCTGTCCGACGTATTCATGAGGGGGCGGGGTTGGGGCGTGGCTAGGGGCAGTCACTGCCGGCCTATGGAGTGAGCGGGGCGGTCCGGAGAAGAGGCAGCGCCCCCTCATGAACACATCGGACAGCTTTGCAAGTCCGATGATTACACTGTACCCCGCCTCTGTGTTTGATAGCGTTACCGGCGTTTGTTCAAGCACTAGGAGCTGCTTACTTTAGTAAGCAGCTTCTGGTGCCGAAAATTGAGGTGACAGGTCCTCTTTAGCATGCAGAGGAATACAGAAGTGTGTTGCACCCCCTATGTTAAAGATGCACCAAAAAAGTCGGTGCACTCTGTCGGGGCAGTGCAACGATTGCCAAATTTATGAAGATCGGGAACCACAATTCCAGAATGTTGGGCCCCCTGGACACTACACTACACTGCACACTTGCATAGTTTTTGATAAATGTGGGCCACTGATTGTTGGCTGAATAATGCAGCAAAGCACCCACTGCTAACCGTCCCAAGATCAATGCTGACACTAATTGTGGGTGTTAACCCTTTAAATGCCCATGGCAAAGCACTGCTGTGACAGCCAGGAGTCTACGTGAGCAAGAAAATCCCCATATACTGCAATACAGTAGTATTGTAAAAATATGGGAGGGTCTATCAGAACCCCTAGGGTGTGAGTACCCTAGAGGATCTTAAATTACAGTAAAAAATAAAAATAATAGAAACCTAAAAGCTATAATCTGCCCCCTTTCCTTAGAACTGATAAAAAAATAAATAAACAAATTAAATCAATGTTAGTTATCGCCACATCTTAAAAATGGCAAGATATCAATATATAAAAACAGTTATTCCTGGTTGTTAGCCCCGTAACAGAAAATAGCATCAAAATGTCTGAATCGCCACTTTTTTGCCATTTTGCAACTCAGAAAAATTTTAATGAAACGTGATAAAAAGGTTATGCAGTCTCCAAGATGGTAGCAATGAAAACATTGGGGCTTATTTACCAAGGGTCGTGGATCGCATTTTCATCGGACTGTTTGCCGTTTTCGGGATTTGCGCAGCTTTGACAGGAATTTAACTGAGGTTTGTGCTGGGATTGCGTTGCCGTCGGACAATCCGACTGATTCGGACGGAGCGCGGGATTTAACTTAAAAATAGTGCCGCAAGATCAAGCACTTACATGCACCACAAAGAAGATGGTGAACTACATCGGACCTGAGCAGGGAAGTGACACACGCAGGATATCGGGTGCACAATCTTAGTGAATCGCAGCACAGTGCATTATCATCGAACAATGCACTTTCTGTGAACTTCTCGGCCCGGGTAAGTAAATGTGCCCCATTATTGTTATATGAAAAAGTTATTGGCCTCAGAATGAATGGATGTATAGGAACATCTCTCATAGATTTACAGTCACCTTAATGTTGTTTGGAACAAGCCTAGGAACTATCGCATAATGGGGCACATTTACTAAGAGCTTTGCCCCACACTTTTTTTGAACTTTGCACGTTCTTCAAGATTAAAACTGCTTGCACAGGTATTTAACAAGTGTCTGCATCACTATTGTGTCTCACGCAACCCTTTTTGTGGTGCAGCTGCACTAGCCTCCATGCGACTGAAATTAGGGGGCGTTCTTGCGCTCGGTCCGACCGAGCGCCGTATTTAACTTGCAGATTGTGACGCATGCCATATATTAAAGATGCACCACAAATAAGTTTGTGAACTCTGTCGGGCCAGTGAGGGTAAGTGACATATTCATGATTTCTGACACACAATCTTAGTGAATTGGTCGCACCAAGCATTATGCACAGACAAAGCACTTTTAGTGAAGCTTCTTTCTTTTTCTTATTTTGAAAAGCACTTCTAGTGAAGTTTCCAACTTTGAGTAATTTACTACTATGTAAAAGTAACCCAGTGTGGTAGATTTACTTACCCGGTCCATTCGCGATCCAGCGGCGCGTTCTCTGCGGAGGATTCGGGTCCGGCCGGGATTCCCTAAGGTAGTTCCTCTGACGTCCACCTGCTGCTGTGCTGAAGTTCCCCGAGGCCCGCCGAAATGCACTCAAGTTCACCAGCCTATTCCTAGTGAAGTTAAGCGCGAGTCTCGCAACACTTTTTTTTTTTTTAAATGCAGCGGTTTTTCCGAATCCGTTGGGTTTTTGTTCAGCCACGCCCCCCGATTTCCGTCGCATGCATGTCAGCGCCGATGCACCACAATCTGATCGCGTGCGCCAAAATCCCGGGGCAATTCAGGGGAAATCGGTGCAAATTGGAAATATTCAGGTAACACATCGGGAAAACGCGAATCGGGCCCTTAGTAAATGACTCCCAATGTGTGCTTCTGCATTTCTTTTGTCTTCAAGAACGTATGTACGAGCTGTATGCAACAATAATTGCTTACCCTCTACATTTTCACACTATAATAGAAAATTGTACAAAATTTTAAATTTACTAAAACATAATAAAATCTATATAAATTTGACATTTCCATGATAATACTGACTCAAAGAATAAAGGGGAGGTGTCGTTTGGAGCGCTCATTGAAAGCGGTAAAAAGAGGGCCCAAAAGAAAATAGCACAGATGTTTTTCATTTTTAATCTCACTGCATTTGGATTTTTTTTCCAGCTTCCCAGTGCACGGTATGGAATATTAAATACTGTCACTACGAAGTAAAATTTGTTACCAGAGCCCCTCTGGGCTCCAGGGCTCCAGCTCTTACACACCCTTTATAACATTGGGGGGAATTCATTAAGACTAGTGTTTTAGAACGCCAGTTTTAAAATCCCCCCCGCCGGCGATCCTGCTCTCATATTCACTACGGCCCCATAGTGAATATGGGTGCAAACTCCACCAGTTCCGAACTGTATACCACTTTTTTGCTCTGGTCTGTGCCAGAGTAAATGCCTTCCACCCAACCCTCTCCCTGCCTGTTCCACACCAAAACTATCGGGGGAAGGGGAAATTCCAGATAACAGACAGAGAAGCCATGTTGATTCTCCCCCTTTGTGTCTGGCTCCCTGCTCTCTCTGTACTGCCCCCTCCCATTGTCTGGCGTATTCTGATGGCAACCTCACGCGATCTCCAGCATAGGGTTCTGAATATGATACTCACTGCTCACATCTCAGGCGTCCTGCTCCTGTGCTTTCCCCCTCCCTCTATGTGCCAGAAATTTTACAACGGCAGTGAGAATACGGCAGACAGCGGGAGAGGAAAAGTACAGAGAGAGAAGGGAGGTAGACACAGGGGTTTCTGGGTACGTGTAAGAGTCAAACCCTGTAGATGCTCTGGTGACTCCCCCAGGAGCCCTTGCACCTCATTTACAAAAATACAAGTTACATTCTTACATAAAATACCTTATTAAAGTTCATTATAAACGTATGCCTCTATTCAAATGGTTAATAATTAGTAAAGGGCAGGATAGGTGGTTGATTTCCTTTAAATACATATATGCTTTGTTAACCTTGATGGTTATTGGTCACATTGAGTATATATACAAAGAAGAAAACCAAGTCCGCACAGTGGATAGAAACCACAATAGTGGGGGTGCAGAGCCTCCGTGGATCCTGGCAAGACACTTCAGTAGTAAAGTTGAAAAAAGTGCTGCCTCCACTTTTTTCAACTATATATACATATATGCATTGATGGATTTTAAAAACTGCTGTGCATAGTTTAATTTATTCCATATGGAAAATAATATACATACAGGCAGTCCCTGGGTTACATACAAGATAGGTTCTTTAGGTTTGTTCTTAAGTTGAATTTGTATGTAAGTCGGAACTTGTATATTTTATAAATGTAATTCCAGAAAAAGCTATCTTTTCTTCCTGTAACAATTGGATTTTCAAAATGTTGTGCTGTCATGGGAACAAGTTTTATCAATTAAGCTTCATTGCAGACAACTCACAGATGATCATTACTGGGGACTAAAGAAATACATTCAGAGAGCTTCACCAGAGGTCACAGTGGGCAGAGAGGTCCCTCTGTAACTAGGGGTCGTATGTAAGTCGGATGTCCTTGAGTCAGGGACCACCTGTACTTTATTTAAAATAAAGAAATAAAATGAATATGTGGTGGATCATATGATTTATCATGTGACCTGGATGTCTATGGTTATCCATGAATAAGGACATGTAACTTTTCAGTAATTTCTGTCCAATGAATGGTTTAATGAAGACATTAAAATGACTATGTTTGGACCCTCTCTGTTCTGTATTGGATCCAGCTATGTATATATCTTATTCCCAGCAATGGTGAGGGTTTTATCATGATTTATCATCCTTCTCGCCATACCAAAATAGGTGTTTAGAGGGTCTCTCATTTTCAGTAAAAATGAGAATAACAGAGGACATTGCTAGTTGACAGTCCCTCTCTGTCCAACAATATTCTGGGGATCCCTTTTTTATTTAAATGGTTTTGGCCACCAAGGTTGGACCTTACAAATAGTTTAAAAAGGTTAATTTGGCATAACTTCTCCTGTACAAGGGTATGTTAGGGTCACCTGATAGTTCCTCCTGAGTAGTATTTGAAGCTTTTGGTTGCTACAGCATATACGTCTTGGCCTCTCTTCAGTATACTGAGATTTCAGCAAGTCCAACATGGTTTTGAGAAAAAAAAGAGTTCCTTTGTTCTCAGCTTAGTGGTTTGGCAGAGCTTCTTATCATACTCGATGAGTAAGCATTCTAAGGAGTTGGGTTCCATAAAGCAGAATAAGAAGCAAATCCAGCACCAAACACAAGAGATACTGTACTGACGGTGATTGATGGCTGCTTATTTAATATCTTGTTCTAGATGAATACTCACAAAAGCAGAAGAACAGGTCCTAACAGCTCAACAAAGAGGAGAAAGTTCAACCTCGGGCTAAGTTTTGAGATCCAGTTTCTACCCAGAAGGTTTGCTATTCACAATGTACCTCTTTACACTACTGTACACCAACCCATATAAAATCCATGTGTTCATATTGTTCACTGCATGAATTGTAATGGGCAAAACTAGTAATTTTGGGGCTTGGAATATGCTTGAAGACAGGAGCAGGAGGCCTTGAGATATGGGCATATGATGCATTTTCTAGTGAACCACACTGGTTTGTTATCTAGTGTTTGAACATACACAGCCTGCCTCCTGGTGTCACTTGCTGTATCTGTTGGTGGTCGAGGTTGTGGAGAGTATATGGCATTCCACATTGTGGCCATGCTGACTCTCCCTCCCGAGGTGGTTCTGGTGCCTCTTCTTCATTGGTGACTTCCTCCTTCTCATCCTGCCATTGTATTCTCAATGTTGATTGGGAACTCTGCCAGTAGTGTCTCCACCAAAGTCAGCTTGTGCTATTCACCCTACACTGAAGAAATGAAAGATGCTACATTATGCTTGCAGCTTCGATCAAGCATGGTGTCCTCCCAATATTTGGTATTGTTGACTATCTGGGCATGTTGTTCCATAGGCACTGCAGCATCTATGGGCTCATGAGGGCAAAGCTGCATAAGCTTTCCTTGTTGAGAAGTGTCTCCTTCTCCTCTGCATCCCCCCAGCAACGCTCTGTGAGCTGCTTTCGGTGTCACCCTAGTGGGAGGAATACTCCCAGACAGAAGATGGGGATGGAAGCGCAGAAGATTGCGTTATCAGTGCTGACCATATAGGAATGATCTATTGGCACCACTACGGCACAGCACACATGTCCATCATAAAAGCCCAGTTATTGGTGGTGAAGTAATGTTGGGAATTTTGGAGCTGGAATTGAACTATTGCATGCTGTTGCTCACACAACCTTTTCAACGTATGTAGAGTTGAATTCCAATGGGTTGGTACATCACATATGAGGCAGTGGGAGCACCAAAATTCCTCTGCAGTGCAGAAATGCAAGCAGCAGGATGTGAATGCTGAAAATGTGAACATAAAGACTTTATGCAGCAGCTCCAGCATGTCTGTGTAAATGGTGAGGAACCTTTTCACCACCAAGTTGAGCACATCTGCAAGGCAAGTGATGTGTGGCTAGGCCCAAGGCTGCTACATCTCAGGCAGTGCAGGGTGAGAACAGGATGAGGAGGTACCAGCCCTATATAACCCCTTGGGGTAAGGAGGAACACTAAATCGGTGTTTTAATGAATATACAGAATCTTCTTTTCTTTAGCCACAAAACTCTGTTATTCCTGATGAAATGTAGCTTTAAAATTATGCTAAACAGAGCCTGGAGTGCCATAGGCTACGCAAAGCCACTTGTGCTGTAGGCTCTCTAATTAACGTCATTTTAAAACTACATTTAATCAGGGATAACAACGTTGTGTAGCTACAAAAAAAAGAAGAATCTGTCTATGCATGAAAAAGCTGATATGTCTGTGACTCCAATTTAAAACAACATCGGCAAGTGGTTGATTTCCTTTAAATGATATAAATATTTGAATGGGCCATACAAAAAACATGGGGGAAAAGTGTTCCATGTTAAATTACATCAAAAGACAACAGGACACTGTCTCTGTCTAGAGAAAAGAAAGTTTAATCTCCAGAAGTGGCAAGACTTCTGTAAGAACTGTGCATTTGTGGAATAGCCTGCCTCAGGAGCTGGTCACAGCAGGGGCAGGAGAGAGCTTCAAGAAGGGTCTAGATGCCTTCCAACAGGAAACTAACATTGATGGACATTTCATCCCTTACATTTCCTTTCTTTGTTGGATGGACGTATGCCTTTTTTCAACCATACTATGTTTTTTTTTAGCTGAAGCCCTATATAGGGGAAATGCTTTTCAATTATAGAAGTTAGTTTCCTAGCTTCAGAACCCCCAGTAACCAGCATAGTGTTCTGTTCACATCATCAAACATATAATTTCAATGGAAGGCTAAAACATACTCACTATACAGACAAACAGTGGTATATTTTGCCTATATAAACCTTTCCATGTCTGCTCTGCCCTCGGATAGAGAAGTATTCAAGTTTACATGAGGTAAGCAATAAAGAGCAGGGGGTCATAGGAGAAGCATGCAGAGTGATGCCCAACGTGGTTATGATTACATTGTTATTTACATATGTGTTCTAAGATATTGTACTTTCTATTGTCAGTATTTAAGATTTCATACAACATACTGGGAAACTGGAAGCCATGAAATAGATGCAATTCCTGGCTGTGCGTCTATTTCCCTCCTTACGCCACCTCCATGCTAAGTGGATGTGGAGGGGCATGAAGGGGGCCTACCCCTACAGCGTATTGGGCCAGCGTGGGCCGTTTCTGCCATATAACCTGCACCTGAAAGACAACGCAGAGATGCCCACATGTGACATCTGTAGGATGATGACATTTTAATATGTATAGTAAACCTACTGAGTCAAAATAGAAAGGAAAACACATGTATACGCAGCTTGAATGTTTATTCACATGAAAGGATTAAATCTCAGTTTATCATTGTGATTATCACATTCTATTGGATATATATCTAAGGTGGTAATTGTGTTAGTCAACTGAAATTTGAGCAGACCATGTAAATACTGTGGGTATAAAGTGGTTATGTCTTTGGTTATGTGATATGTTCTGGTACTGAGATGGTTGCCATATTGGACTCCAGGGATTTGCACACATCATATGGCATATAATAACTTTCCAGATATCTTAATGTTAGGGGTTGCATGTTGCACGGTGGTCACATTTCTGAAATTTGAGGCCACTTATCTAAGGAATGCTGATAATTGTCCTTAATGCTCCTTCAGAAGATTCATGGTCGCCTTTGCAGATAAGACTGCATTAGATGACGCTAAAGTGACGGGAGGGAACCATTGTATTCTGGGTAAATATTTGTACAGCATGTTGGTGAAGTAAAGCCTTTAAAGCCATCATTTATCTGCTGTCGAAAGACAGAAATGAGGAAGATGAGAAGATGTCACAACAAGGAGCCAGGGTTGAAAGTTTATACACCCTGGCACCGCTGGTCTCTGGTAAATGTTTTGGAGCCTGTAACTTATCACATTTGAAGCCATAAAAGCTGAAGAAACACAGAAAAAAAATCTCTGACAGATACAATTCTAGGTATGAATGTAAATAATCTACAATGTTAACCTGCAACAATAAAATTCTAAAGGTAGGACAAATGTCTAAAGATGCCTACATACATTTAATATTCAGGTAAATGTTTCTTCACCTATTTATAGCAATTTCTCCTAACCCTATAATATACTGTACATACATGGCTGGTTCCATGTGCCTGCCATCTGAGAGGATTGGGTGGTCTTACAGTAATCTTTGTGCATGTGTAATGGGGCCTTAACACATTCATTCTATCCACCCCATCTGGTTCATCATTTTCTGAAAAAGACAATAAGGTTGATCAATATTTGGTTTCATGTAATGGAAATGTTCCGAATTAGTCCAGATTCTTGTTGTAGGTTAAAGCAAAGGTATAATGCACCTTTAAGTTCTAAGTAGTAAGAATAGATCAAAAAAAAAGTCACAACTTTGACAAATAATGTGTTACAGCGGATGAAAGGCTGGGTCATTATTGTTGCTCTTGGAGCTCCAGCCCAAGGCCCTATGTTTGCCCATCTTCTTCCTCCTCTTTCTCTCCAATTGGATTCTCTTAGGAACTTTGTTTAATTTAAATTTGGATTCCCATTCTTCTCTCTTGACGTCCCTCATTATTTTGATGATTAATTCTGGAATCAGATGAACTTAAAGAAGTCATTTGTAATAATTGATGGTCTATACTTAGTGTAAGTCATTACTGGTCGACAGCAGTTGAGCCTCTTGCTTCAGGCAATACCATCTGCAGGAATATGGGGGGCACGAGTAGCAAAGTAGCGCCACTTTAAAAAAATTCAATATGTGACACAGGAGGAGGAGCCAAAAAGGAGAACTGATTTCAGGATATGTGGGATACACTGCTTGGCTTCCTAACATAAAAGGGTTATCCCAAATATATAAGTTATCTATTATTCACTGGATAGGGGATAACTATGTGATCATTGAGGGTCTGACTGCTCAGACTCCCACTGATCATGAGAATGGAATCCCGTTCTGACTAAAGAGTGCATGTTCATCCTGCAAGAGCTGTCCTCGACTATTTCTATCATATGCATATGTATAAATGGAGCAGCAGAATAAATGCCCCTCTGAATCCCAGCAGTCAGACACTCACAAATCAGCTAGTTATCCTGTGGATAGGTGATACATTATGGACAATCCCTTTAATAAAAAAAATAACATGACATAACATCGGATGGGAAAGAGGGGAACTAGATTTATCCCTACTTGGAGGTTTATAAAGACACCTGGTCACATAGCTTTTTTAAAAAGTTTTGTGAAAATGGAGGCTTTTTGCTGTCCTTACCAATATCCAAAAAGAATGTGTGGCAAGAGCCATTGGTCTTACAATATAACAGCTATGTAAGAAGCTACAACAGATATCCCCCAGGACCCAGGAGTCTGCCAGGAGATGCATATTGAAGACTCAATGAGCATGATGTAGTGTCACATACCACTCAGTCTAAACCTTGATATGGAGTGAAATTTTTATTTGGCATAACCGTGCTTTGGGTCAGCTATTGTGCTCACCAGAACCACTTAATTGTAGCAAATCTCTCTCCCATTGGTTGGTGCACTGATCTGTTTATAGCCTTCTATGTTGCTCGGACGGTGGGCCCATGCCTCAATATGGTGCATCACAGTGGGCACACGCTGTCTATGTGCCATACTATATAAGTGTCTCATTTTTTCTACTTGCGGTGCCCCAAATACATTACAGGACATCTACCATCAGTTTGATTGATGGTGGATGTCCAGCATTAGATGCCAGTTTCTTTATGCCCTAATTGGAACAGTTTTTAGTGTATAAAGAAACCGCATATTAGCTCAGAAATTAACTTTTAAAGTCAACTGAGCCACTCTCGGCTTCCCCGGCTTCCCAGGCCGAGAGGGGCTCAGGTGACATCAGTCTGAGAGCCTCCAACTCATTTACATATTTTTTTAAAGTTATTTTCTGAGCTAAAATGCCATTTCTTTATACATTGAAAACTCTTCAATTATTGCATAAAGACAACTAATGTTGGACATGTACCATCAGTCAAACTGATAGTAGATGTCTTTTAAGGCCATGTGCCACATTATAAATTCACAATGAAAAACGCCCCCTAAGTCGGGGGCAAAAAAACAGTCCTTGTACCACAAATGAATACATTTCTTACATTGAACCTGGAAGAATATACAAAACTCAGCTACAATTAGTAATGCTGGTAATTCTTGTCCAGTGAATGACCCATGGGTCAGTCATCATTATGACAGATGACCCCGGGAGAGATGAGTTGCAGGATTGTACATGCCTCTCAGCTACTTATAGTTGACATTCTGGAAGAACATACCATTTATTAATTTGAAAAGTCAAATCAAAGGTCACCATTTCTCATAAGTACCATGCAATATGTCTATATGTATATACTGCATACACAAGGCGGAGTCCAATAGAGAACATGTATCGCTGGTAATTCTTGTCTGACAGATGGGTCAAGCATTAATGTGACAGCTGAGACCTCTATGTGACCCTGACAATCAGCATACATTACAGGCAGGATTGTACTTGTCCCCAGCACATACGCATCAATTCTCCGAAAAAATACCATTTCTTTTCTACAAACTTAAATCAAAGGTCAAATCTTGTACTGCAGTTATTTTCTGAAAAATATATTTTTAATATAGTGTATTATCAGAACAAGGGTTCAGGCACATATTATAGTAATGAATGAAATGCATCCTCGGTACAGCAATATATTATACCTCGTTGTGAAATCCTAAGGAGGATATTGCATCATGGAAGAAGCTCTAAAAGATCAGCATTACGATGATGATGACAATTTTAGTCAATATGAGACTGTACCACAAATTTAGACACGATTTAAAGCAAAAATGTTGATATAAAAATGTAATGCAACCTCCAGGGAGCATGTTATAGAACAGGAGAAGCTGAGCAGATTGAACTTAGTGTCCTATCTGCAGGCAGCATGTTATAGAGCAGGAGGAGCCGATCAGATTTTACATAGTGTCCTATCTGTAGACAGTATGTTATAGAGCTGGAGAAGCTGAACAGATTGTGCATAGTGTTCTACCTGTTGGCACCATGCTACAGAGCAGAAAGATCTGAGAAGGTTATACATGGTGTACTATCTGCAGGAAGCATGTTACAGAGCAGAATGAGCTGATCAGGTTTTACATAGTGTCCTATCTATAGGCAGTATGTTATAGAGCTGGAGAAGCTGAACAGATTGTGCATAGTGTTCTACCTGTTGGCACCATACTATAGAGCAGGAGGAGCTGGGAAGGTAATGCATAGTGTACTATCTGCAGTCAGCATGTTATAGAACAGAAAGAGCTGATCAGATTTTATGCAGTGTCATCTGTACATTACAGGGTCAGGTACATGTATCTATCTTTGCATATTAATAGAAGTTTGTATTTTATTTTTATGTTTGTGTATGTGGAGAGGTATGAGACTCCCACAAATGCAGACAAAATGTAGCAAAAAAGGTTGCAATAAAAATGCAATTTTCAGTTAGCATGTTACAGAGCAGAAGGAGCTGAGCGGACAGAACATAGTGTCCTATCTGCAGGCAACATGTTATAGAGCAAGAGGAGCTGATCAGATTGTACATAGTGTCCTATCAGTCATTGGCAGTAATCTCTGAACACGTTATATGGAAGGCTGTCAGTCACCTATAGGACCACCTTCGATTATAGAAAGAGCAAACAGTTGAATTAATAAAATTATTTCAAAAAGTTTTTAATTAAACCAACAATAGATTTTTGGATTTTTACAAATTACCTGCACTGGCTAAAGGTCAAAGTACTGAATACGCGTAGAACGTATTCAACCCTGAGGAAGAAAGAAGGAGCTTTCGAAAACGCGTCAGGTGGTAGTGTTTCTTGCTCCATCCAACCCTCTATACCGAAAAAGTGACGTCACAGGTACCTCTGCCAGTGACAGCAAAGCTGCCGGCCGGAGCTTCTACGCGGCAACTGATTCATCAAGAGAACATCGACTAACGAGGATATTCAAAGAAAAGAACATTACAACTTGGTCTACATTCACCCAAGTTCCTGAGCATCATGTGATGTAGAAGCGATGTCTTATTCCTAGCCAGAAGGATCTCCTCAATATACAACGCCAACGCCATTGAACCCCGAGGAAGCAGCATCATCGGAACAGCATTCAATATAGGTTAGTGTAAACATCATCGCATTCAGTGTAATTTTCTACACTTATTCAGTACTTTGACCTTCATCCAGCCCAGGTAATTTGTAGAAATTGTTTAAACACTATAACCTTAGGTTATTATGTCTGTGTACGGGCACACTGTCATTACCAGCGAAGGCCAGTTCACTCTTATACCATTTGCACCAGTGTGTTTTATAATAGTTTAATGGAGTTGTCCAGTTACAGCACATAAATATTATTTTTTGTATAAAGAAATAATTTTACAATTTTCCACTATATTTACTATATCAATTCCTTGTCGTTTTCTAGATCTCTGTTTGCAGTTATTCAGGTCTGTACTTCCAGTGAGTTTTTTAGTCTGTAGATAGAAGGGTTGGATTTCTATAATGATTTAGCGGATCTTATATGGGTCTGTTTAGTAAAAAAAAAACTGGTATTTGGTTTTTGTTTTGTGGTTCTTTATTTGTCTAGTGGGTCTGTAATTGTTCTGCTCTGGGGACCATGACGAGTATCAAATGTATACACAGTAATGCTAGAGGAAGGGAGAGGAGGGTTACATTATACTATATCAGGATCTCCCCCTTTTCCTTGCCCTAAATATGACCTAGTGCAGAAAGCAGAGGCTTGAAATGATGCATCTGAGCCCTCTAGAGGCAAAACAATACAAAGCACATCATATTTCTTCATATTTTATTGGAATTTTCAAAATTTCAGGGTTCCTTCTGAGCTTTATTATCTGTTAACAAATTATTAACATATGTGGCAATTATTGATGTAATATTTTCCATAAGATCAATTAATGAAAAACAACCAGTTCAACCGGGTCCCCTAAATTCATGACCAGTAGTAGTAACCATACAGTATGTGATGGCGATAGGATACCAACTTTTCTTGTCTAGATCACATTTTTTTCTCAGACCCTGCTATTTTCCGAAGGATGTCCTGACAATCATCATGCTATTTTGGAAAGGAAGAATCATCAGGGCTTGCTTCCAATTCCAGTCCATTGTACTCTTTACAGATAAGCGAGACTGAATGTGCAGAAATCCATAACAGGATTTTGTATTTTTCCAATGTAGTAGTAAAGCAGAGTAATGTTAATCTAAGGGCATATATGCATATAAGGTCTCATGCATATGACCGTAATGGGGGCTGTGGCTAGATCATGAACCCCATAGTGATCTATGGCACCTGATCACAATGCGGTGATCCACATTTATTAACGCACTTGCACCAGTTATTTGTGTGACTTTGCACTTGCAGGTTGTACAGGTTGTACGTGTATTTATAAAGTGTCTGTACCAGTTTTGTCGCAGCTGCACTGTGTCCGACAAGGCAGAAAATAAGTGTACCGAAAATGGCGCGTTATTAATTGGTCGAAGTGTGCGCCACAGTTATTACTGACGTGCGCCATGATTCTGTCTGCACCACAATTCTGCAGCAGGAACAAGTGCACCAAAAGAAATTGTGCAGGGGCACCAGATGCTGACCACATCTATGTCTGTCTTTGTAGCTCTGCTGCAGTCAGATTCATGAAAGTTGCTTTGGCGCTTGATAAATCTGCTTAAAGGGAACCTACCACCTCAAATCTACCTATAAAGGTAGAAAGGGTGGTAGGTGGATGTATTGGACGAGAGGATAGCCCTTTTTAGAGCTAATCCTCACGTCCCCGCTATCTTTTTAAAACCTTTATTGCCCTAAAATGTAAATTTTCTAAAGATGCTACACTTCGTGGCTACTCTGAGCCCCAGTAGTCTCTTTGTTCCTCCACGCAGAACGCCGGCTTCTCGGACAAGGGCGCGCAGCTACAAGGAGCTTCACACCGAAGATGTCAGGGTAGGAAGAACAAAGAGGCTACTGGGGCGTAGACTAGCCACGATGTGTAGCCTCATGGCTGGCTGCTCTACGCCCCAGTAGCCTCTTTAGAAAATGTACATTTTAGGGCAATAAAGATTTTAAAAAGATTGCAGGGACGTGAGGATTAGCTCTAAAAATGGCTATCCTCATGTCCAATACATGCACCTACCACCCGTTCTACCTTTATAGGTAGATTCATGCTGGTAGGGTCCCTTTAAGCTTTGTGGGTTAAGCAAAAAAAAAACAAAACATCAAAAGTCGCAACATAGACCAGGGTGGGGACTGGCGTAAGTTGCGCCAAAACTTGGGACTAAAGAGATATTTGCGCCAAATGAAATAATTCTGAATTGTGAAAACTAGCCCATGCAAATTATGAATTTGGTGTAAAGTCAAACTGCGCCAAAACAACACCAAAGATAGACAAATAGACAATGATGAATTCCCCCCACCGACTTTTGCAGTGCACATACACTACGAACAGCTACCTGGACAAGAAGGGGTCATTTAAGAAGAGTGCTACTGCTGAACATGAAAGATTGGGGCCAATGATTCCAATAGAAATGGAGCCCCATGAACTTCAGAGTTTAATAATAATAATAATAATTCTTTATTTATATAGCGCCTACAGAGTTTGGAGCGTTATAAGGATGTAACAGAATTTGTTGATAATATGGTCTTTAAATAAAAAAGATGAGGATAGGTAAATGCACCATAGATTGTTGCACATTGTTGTATTCTGATTCATGTAGTGACGTTTTTGTTCAACAATAAATAAAAATTCTTGGTCATAGAAAAAATAAGACATCCCCTGAAAATAAGACCTGGTTCCTCTTTAAGAGCAAAAATTAATATTAGACACTGTCTTATTTTCGGGGAAACGGAATGTGGGCCACTGTGTCTCATGACTTGGCTGGGCGGCCAATGTGCAGAGTATGGGATATGTCCTTTATTTTCCTGGATTATGGCAGCAGTTGCTCGGCTTTCTATGGAGAGGTGATAAATGAGTAATGCTTATGTGAGTAATGCTTACCCTCCCCTACCCTCTACCCGGCACCCAGCTCATGGCCCGGGTGAGCACACAGAAGCGTACAAGGAGCATTAGGCATGTCACTTACTTTGCATGTCGATCGCCCAGACACAGTGGGACACACTTACTAAGGGCTTTGTGCCAGTTATCTGATGGACTTTGCGCGTTCTTTTAGGTGTAGACTGCTTGCACATGTATTTAAGAAGTGTCTGCGCCACAAATGTGTTGCACCCGACCGTTTTGTGGCGCAACTGCACTAGGTGCCATATGATTAGGGGGTGTTTCGGCGGACTCCGTGCCAAATTTAACATGCAATGTCTGTTGCACGCCCTATGTTATAGATGCACCACAAAAAAGTTGGTGAACTCTGTCTAGCCAGTGCAGGGAAGCACCAAATTCATGATTGTGTGAATGTGTTGCACCTATTATACACGGAAAGAGCACTTTTAGTGAAGTTTCCCCCATTCTTAGTAAATGTGCCCCATTGTGCTCAACACACCATTATTGGGTGCCATAGACCTCTATGGGGGTCGTGTTGTGCGGCCAGGTCACCGCCCCTATTACGGTTGTGTGCATGAGACTTAAGGGGAAGTTTGTTTCCGATAAATTCAATCCATGCGTCAGCCCTATTTACGTTCTCTAACCTAGAACAGCTAAACTGAAATGACTGCTCAATTTCCTAATCTAACTTTGTAAGCTTTCTATTTACTAGTGATATTCCCTGAAAAAGCAGTTTGTATCGTAAAAGGTTTGTCCCGAGGATTGTAAGGCTACATTCACACGAACGTATGGGGGACGTATATAGGGCTGACGTATATATGTCGTATACACGTCCCCCATACACTTTTATGTCCTATCTTTCAACGGAATTCTCGCCGCGCCCTACGGCGGGCATACATCGTGTGAACGTAGCCTAATACTTCTGGGAATTGCTTCTTATGCATTTTCCTAATGGTAAAATAAGCTTAAATCTTTTTCATGCAAACATCTACTATGCAATGGCATAATCCAACTCCAATAGCAATTCACTGCTCCAAAACTAAAAGTAACTAAGATTACTTTATTGAATAAATAAATATATCCATACAGATGCATACTACAATCAGCCTATACTTTTCTGATATGTACTATCCCTTTTCATGGCTGTTGGCATCTATCATGTAATATTATATCTATACATGATTATAACATGTATTAACATTATTGTAACATGTATTAGCCATGAATAAGGATAGTACATATCTGAAGTACATTCATCTGCATGGATATATCCTGCCACTGTCCTATTTTAATATCTATTCAAGAAAGGAATCAATGGACTTTTATCTTTGGAGCGGTGAATCGGTATTGGAGCTGGATTATGCCACTCTAACACCAGAGGTTTTCTTGATCATGGTTCCCATTTAGGTGTTATATTATGGGGCTCAGGTGAGCTGACTCCTATGTTATAATTTTCTGCCCTCCACTCTATAGGTGTGGCCCTAAGTCACTGGGTTAAGACCAACCCAGGGCAAAGTATTTCTGAACTAGAGCTCGCTGCGCTGTCATTGGGTAAGAAATCTTCTTCCTTCTTTTCTTGATTTCAGTTGAATCCCTAAGTAAACACATAAATGTTCAGTCTTGTTTAATGAGTTACTCAGTCAGTGAACCCATTGAGGAAATGTGATAAATTATCTACAGAACAGAAAGCAACACTATCACTGCCTGACTTAAAAGGGATATGACAATGTATATGATACATCTGGAGAATGCAGGGGGCTCACTATGTGGGAAGTGGGGCTTGTAGTAGTATTGGGGCTAAGATATCCTACCATTGGGGCTACCACTGAGATAAAACTTTGGATAAAACTGCCATGACATTTGTCAGAATCTGCAACGTGTCAATTTCCTACTTTGGATCTGCAGCAGATTTCTGTATTTTCAGTTGGAGTGTAAAATCCTTAACAAGTCTTCTTCAATGGTAGCAAGAATTTTGAATATAGAGTAGATAGCTTCAGTACAGAGGCACACACTGATCCATAAGTGAGAAAAAATAACGCACAGGGGGTGCAATAGTAATGACTGGAGGTTTATATTAAAACATAAAGAGTACCTGTCACCAGCAACCCCCTCCCCAACCACACACAGTACCTTTTAGATGTCTTTATACAGGTTCCACTGATAACTCTATCTCTGGGATCAGAGGCAGCATTCTTCTAAAAATGACATGATGATGTACTCTGTTTTAGTCATGGTGGTGGGAAGGGTGGAGCTCCAGCATACGGGCAAGATACTTGGCTTCCTCACTGATGCTAACACTGCTAATCCTAACTGAAGAGAATTCCTCCTGAGGGAAGGGTGAGGAGGTCAAGCGAGACAGTGGCTGTGTGTCACTCGTCTCTTCTAAGTCATTAATCATTCTCTCAGTAAGGAGGGGGGTGAGAGAGACGTTGGCTGTGTGAAGAGAAATTAAACCCCTCATTCACTCCTCCCTCATGAATTCTCTTTATCCAGTCACATGTCTCACTCATTCATGAGGGGGGCAGGTTAGCAGTGTCAGTTAGGAGGTGGGTAACTTGACTGTATGCTGGAGCTCCCCTGGCTCCATGACCGTATCTGAAGCAACAGAGGATATCAATAAAAGTATTATTTAGAAGAATTCCCATGGATACAGAAATCAGTGATAAATGTATTAAGTGTCACTTAGCATACTCCATGCACCATGGTTCCTAGTGATTCTTCAAACCAAGGCATTGCTAGAAATTGAAAGTGATGGTGGCAGGAAGGACAAGCAGTGACTACAAAATAACCATCACTACTGAGGAGGCAATATATTGTGTGGGGGCATTATAGTGTGTGGTATAAGGAATCATCATACTATGGAGGTGCCAATAAAGGGGTCATATTATTTCAACTAAGGGAAACTAAGGGGGCATTATATTCCAATGATGCCCTTTGCGGGCATTTGACTGGGATAGCACTAACTTTTAATATTCACTGTGAGGCTCCAATGGGGAACATTAATTTTCTTTAGCCCCTGATGAGCACGATGAGATGAGAAAATTACATTTTAACAAAGTACAATTCGTTATAAATGTAATGAAAGATTTGATTCTGCTATTCAAGTTTCCAAATTTCCAAGAACGGCAGGTTCTAAATTTGTGAACTACCTCCTTAAGCCCTTTAGGCATGGCCTGCCGCTTGGTCCTAGTTGCTTCAGAATTTCTGCAGAGACCAGGAGACTCGATAAAGACCTGTGCGGTTGTTGATTCTTTATATGATGCTATAGACTACAGTTATTACCACAATTTTGGCCCTATGAGTTGGCATTCTTATTGTGTGCACTGTGCACTTTATTGATACATGCATGGTGTGCCTTATATAACTATATGTATACAAGTAAATGGACACACTGCCTGGTGTTCTATTTTGTGTTCCCCTTTCTGTATCCAGATACGTGTATTTTAAATGAATTTTGACTAACAAAGTAATTTTTATCCAGTATGATTTTTTTTTTTTTTTTACTATGGGTTTTGCTCTATCGATTCGGAGGTTCTTATAGTTATTTTATGAGAGTCATGGCAGTGTGTACCCTGGCTTATTGATGCACAATTGTGCATTTTTCACTACATTTCTATTTTTTTACAGATTGGGGCAGATTTATCAAGTGTCTGAAAGTCAGAATATTTCCAATTGCCCATGGCAACTAATCACAGCTCCCCTTTAAAATATTCATGAGCACTGGTGAAATGAAAGCTGAGCTGTGATTGGTTGCCATGGGCAACTGGAAATATTCTGACTTTCAGACTGCTTGATAAATCTGCCCCATTGTTTGCAATTGTAGGTTTTTGTGTCTTTTCTGACTTGGCCTGGGGAATCCCTGAGCAGAATCCTTTAGCTTGGATTTAATGAGAAAAGTATGATGTCTTGAGTTGAAACCAGGAGGTCATGGAAGCCCTATCCAACCTCCTGTAGCCGTTTTCATCATGATGATAGCAGAATTTCAGCAAAGACTTGGAGGCTCTTAAAAAGTAACCAGGGCTCCTGGAAAGTGGCCTTGATGGATTTTTTGGAATCAGGGTAAGGGTGTTGGTGAACAAAATGATTTGCCATTAAATTTGACAATACTGATACAAAACGGACTGAAATGGATGCATTTTCTGCAGATGCACAACAGTCACCCTAACTGTGAGCTGATATAATGTTGGAGGCAATTCAACTCATCTCTATTTTTCAGAAAATATTTAAACATTTGGGAATTGTTCCTTTTTTTAATTTTCATCTAAGGGCGTGAGCTAGCTGCCATCACCGCACTGTGCCTGATCCAGCAACCGCTACGCAAAAAGATAGAGCCGGTCTTATTCCTGCCCTGATTTGCGACGCAGTCACTCAGCTATCTATAGAGAGAAGAAGGGTAAGGAGAGCTCACCCTTCCCCTCTCCTCCTGTCTTGCGGCTCATGGCACAATTCCGCTGCTATAGACGTGTGCATGTAGCCTGTATATTTTTTATAGATATAGGTGTTGATTTTTTTCACTCTATGTTGCTTTGTTCCATGGAATTTTGGTGACACCACTGGTCATACAAGTCAACTACAAACATATTCTATTTTCTTCTGTCCTGCAGCCAATCATTGGGTGTGGCCTGAGGTCATTGGATCAAGACCAACCCAGAGCAAACTATTCCTGAACTACAGCTTATTGCGCTGTGCCTTTCTTCTTTTCTTAATCTCAATTGAATCCCAAGGTAAACACATAAATGTTCAGCCTTGTTTAATGAGTTACTCAATTAGTAAACCCATTGATGATATATGAGAAAATATCTGCAGAGCTAAAACTTGCAAGTTCCCTGCCTGAGCTTAACGGTATATGACCATGTTTCCTACACATCTTGAGAGGGCACGGCAGGCACTACGCAAGACGTGTAGCACAATGTAGTAATCTTCATGTTAGTGGTTCCCACAGAGATGAGATCTGAACAATCTGAGGAACTTGGAAGGCTCAGCCCATCTTTGTTACACCCCTTTGTCACTATGACCAGTCACTTAGCGTACTCCATGCTCCTCCGTTCTAGTGATAATTCCAAAGGTACTAGTGTACTACAATGTTTTTATACCAGGTAGATACATGAAATGCTGTGATGTGTTTAGCTTACAAAGATTGAGCAGGTATCTACATCGAGAGATGAATGATTCAAATTGGTTGAATTTCATGATCAAATTGATACTGTAGTAAACTGGATTCCCTGGCGATTCAAGGCAGCAGATATTCTGAGACCTGGAGATTGTGGAAGCTGTGACACACTTCCTGGTGCCCTTTCCTTTATGGCCTAGTGCCTGTGTCCTGGTCATGTCAGAACTCTCGCCAAGACCAGAAAACTGGCTAACCGGAACTACAGTTCTCAGGCTGCTATCACCAGGCTGTGTCCTTCCTGGTTGTCCGTTTGTGGGAGGACGCAGACCGACAACCTAAGAGAGATTTCCAGGAAGTCGGCTACTTTTTGAGAGACCACCCTCCAGCCTTACCTAATCTGCTGAAAGCCCTTTCCGGCATAGCCTGGTGCCTCATTCGAGGTAGAATTTCTGCCAAGACTGTCAGTCTCTCAAAAAGTAGCTGTCCTCTTGGAATGCTGACTCAACCTGGGGAAACCATGTCCTCATACTTTCACAGGCAACCCTTCTGAAGAACTGAGGCTCTGGTTTACTACTGGGAAACGTTAGCCCCTTCATGACGATGGTCAATGGTGCCTGAATGTCCAGGTCAATTTTTGACGTTCTGCTATGTACTCTTTTAAATGACAATATCTCTCGAAAAGCTTTACATATCATAGCAGTTTTTTTGTTTTTTTCATGACAAGTGAAACTTTTACTTGATAGCTAAATTGTTTACATATTCTTTAATAAAATTTGCCAATATTTGACTAAAAATGTGAAAAAATATGCTTTTTTGTAATTTTTCCAATTAAATTTTAGTAAATATGTAGTAACTTTTAACAAGATATGTTAAAATATACATTATTCCATCACCCTTTCCCAGGTTCAGCTACAGATGCAGAGGGTGCATGTCTTTTTGCAAAGGGAAAGTGAAAGTCTCCTGCAGCTTCTTCTATATTCTGCCTTCAGCTGACTGGCTAGAGGGGGCTCACATTAAACGCCTTTACCTTCTGAACCCTAGAAACACAATTCTAGTGTCATATTAAACAGGAGAGTCTCCTCTTTAATATGATTTATGGATTGTGCAAGGATGCTTAACCCTTTACCGCCAAAGCCACTTTTCACCTTTCTGACACGGCCCATTTTTTCAAAGCTGCCCTGTGTCACTATAAGGCTCCTACCACACTTGCATTTTTTACGTGCGTTTTATGCTTTTGACGCACAGAAGTTGCATTGCACATTGCATTGTAATCAATGGGCTTTTCAGACTTGGATTTTTTTTCACGCAGAGACATGCACGTTTTTTTTTTAACGTGTGTTTAAATCTCAGCATGCTTCTACTAAGTCACGCGCGTGAAAAACGCACCATACAAGTCTATGGAGATGCATCAAAAACGCATTGCACTCTGAGACACATGCAAGTGCAATGCAAGTGCAATGCGTTTTTCACACATCAATTGCCATAGAAAAGATAGACCTCAGCCCTGAGTCTTTTTCATGCGAGTTATCTGCGCACGAAAAACGCATTGAGATTGCATTGAAAAGGCGCGTGAAAAACTGAGACACTGAACAAACTCTGACTGAAAACTGATTGAACTCTGATGCAAAATGTCAGTTTATCACTGACCAAACCCTGATCGCTCCCTGATCAGACTCTGACGTGATCTGCAACGTAAGTGTGGAAGGGGCCTAAGTGGTTATAACTTTGGAAGATTTTAATATATCTAAGTGATTTTGAAACTATTTTCTCCTGACATTTTGTACTTCATGTTAGTTGAAAAATTTTGCTGGTATGTTTTGCATTTATTTATGAAAAATACTGAGTCATATTAGCAAAAATACTTGAGAACTAACATTAAACGGATGTTTGATTTATCATCACGCTATTGAGGGACCTGCTCAGATTTCAAATCAGTTTGAGAAGCTTAAATAATAGTAAAACTCCATAAATTACCCCATTATAGAAACTACACCCCTCAACGTATGAAAACCCTTGTTAACCATTGAATTGTTTTATGGGTTAAAACAAAATTGAGTGCAATTTTGAAATTTGATTTTTTTGGCTAAAATAATGAGTTTTAAAAAAAAAAATTACACATTCTCAGTGGATAAAATACCAAAACGCTCCACAAAATTTGATACTCAATCTCGCCCGAGCATAACAATACCCCATATTTGGTGGTAACCTGCTGTATGGGCACACGCCAGGGCATTGAAGGGAAGTTGCACCATTCAGAGCAGATTATGCATTGTCACTTTTTATTGGCAATACAATCTTTATTTTCTGGCAGCTTGGACTAATGAGGGCTTATTTTCTGCGACATAAGATGCACTTTATAAATACTTCATTTTAGTGGGTCATTAGCTTATTGAGGAGATTTTATGAACTCTTGAATGTATGGAGGAAAAGAAAATCGACAATTTTGGTTTCCTTTCTTTTTGTATTTTTTTGGGGCCGTACAACGTACACTATCAATACTATATTATCTTTATTCTATGCATCACTCCGATTACAGTGATACCTCATTTATATAGTTTTTTTAATATATTTTTACAATTTTACTGAAGAAAAACGAATAAAGAGAAAATCTAATTTATTTTCGTATCGGCATCTTTTCGGAGACATAACTTTTATAATTTTATGAAGGAATTTTATGAAAAATGTACATTTTTGGCAAATTTTTAGGGTCTTGTTTTTACGGTGATTGCGGGTGTTAGCAGCAGGTGTCGGCTATAATATACAGCATATACCTGCACCCTCTGGTATCAGCACCATTCGGCAGCCGGTGCCAGAAGCGGGAAGTAGTACTACGTCACGATGTGGCAAGCCTCTGCTTCCCATGACGTAGTACTATGTCCAATGTCGGAAAGGGGTTAAGAGAACCAGAGATATCCACTATTAAAATTTCAATTGGGAATACAAAGCTGTACATAAAAATCATTTATTTAGTACAACTGAGGGTGAATATCTCCAGTTCTTTTAAGGATTCTTACAACATATTAAAGAGGAGATTTTTCTGTTTAAAATAACATAAAAATTATGTTTCTATGTGCCAGAGTTCAGGAGGTATGACTCCAGGGAAACAACAAACATGTATGTTTTAAAAGAATATGGCTGCGATAATAACTATGGCACCCCTCATCCTCATGAGCAAAGCATTGTTAATCTACAATCCCTGTGTATAATGTGGGTGGACACTTTACTCTTGAAAGAGTTTTTTTCTCAAAGGTGTATGTAATTGTGTTTGCTTAACTAATCCCCCAGTTTACATAAGGTCACCATTTGTGACATTATGGAGGCTCACCGGTAATAAATCTCATAGGAATTCAGCATAAAGGTTGCCTGACATACTGCAGAGTTGAAAGATGACAGAGTAATAGTAGCAAACCTGACCTGAGTTTAATCCAGGACTCCGACATATGACAGATTGATGTCAAAACAAACCTGTGATCTACAGAAAACAGGATACACATAGACATTATCAGTGCTGGGAAGCTTCAGGGTGTCAGGCATGGTCAGTGTCAGACTGAGGTCCCATGTGCCTTGTAGCAGACTTTTCAACAGACACAAAGACTTGTGGATGGCCATAACAGAGTGTCTGGCTATCGCGGCCTTGGACACACTGTTGTCACGGTGCTTGGTATGGGGATCGGAGGCTGACCTACATACAGCCTGGCAAGTCTCCAGCAGGTGATGTGTGCAAAAAATATGGAGGGAGAGGCTGATGTACTGGTTTTCCCTAGGTCAGTGATGGCGAACCTTTGAGAGACCGAGAGTGCCCAAACTGCAAACCAAAGCCAACGTTTCTATCGCAAGGTACCAACACAGAAATTTAGCCCAATGGTGCCACAATACCACCTAACAATAAGACAAATAATACTGCCATATGATGATGCCACCTTTACAACCACATAAATAGCATCATTCTGGTAATAAAGACTATAGAAAGGCCAATGTTATCAATAGTATTGCTATACTATGCTATACAAATATAGCGATGAATATCATATTACTGCCATTCAGTGAGGAATTTTACCGCCATATACTGATTATCATTACCCACATACAGTGACAGTAGTCCTGAGTGAATGCAGGGACTAGGGGACTGTGATAAGTTAGCTTGCTTATGGACCAAATATTGCCATCTTTACCCCCTTTTTGTTTTTGTGTTTCCATTTTTTACTCCCCACCGTGAAAGAGCTCTGCGTAAAAAATTGCACTTCATAGTGATGGTATTTAATATCCAATTCCCTGTACTGGGAAGTGGTAAAAAATTCCAAAAGCAGTAAAATTGGTTAAAAAAATGCCTCTGTGACTAGAGATGAGCGAGCACTAAAATGCTCGGGTGCTCGTTATTCGAGACGAACTTTTCCAGATGCTCGAGTGCTCGTCTCGAATAACGAGCCCCATTGAAGTCAATGGGAGACCCGA
Organism: Engystomops pustulosus; assembly: GCA_019512145.1. Lineage (NCBI taxonomy): Eukaryota > Metazoa > Chordata > Amphibia > Anura > Leptodactylidae > Engystomops > Engystomops pustulosus. Next base: position 40,211,862 of record CM033646.1, read on the forward strand.
GCATTTTTCAAAGGGACCATGGTTCGGGAATAAAATGTGTTATTTAATTGAAAAAGAATGTCTTCTGATAAGTGATCAGATGTATGCAAACATCTGCAATCTATTCTTCACTGTTCCGTGCATATATTATCTCCCGACAAGTTAACAGATGTGAAGAACAGTGAAGAATGTGTGTGGTATAAGGAATCATCATACTATGGAGGTGCCAATAAAGGGATCATATTATTTCAACTAAGGGAAACTAAGGGGTCATTATATTCCAATGATGCCCTTTGTGGGCATTTGACTGGGATAGCACTAACTTTTAATATTCACTGTGAGGCTCCAATGGGGAACGTTATATTTTCTTTAGCCCCTGATGAGCACAATGAGATGAGAAAATTACATTTTAACAAAGTACAATTCGTTATAAATGTAATGAATGATTTGATTCTCCTATTCAAGTTTCCAAATTTCCAAGAATGGCAGGTTCTAAAATTTGTGAAAAACCTCCTTAAGCCCTTTCGGCATGGCCTGCCGCTTGGTCCTAGTTGCTTCAGAATTTCTGCAAAGACCAGGAGACTGGATAAAGACCTGTGTGGTTGTTGATTCTGTATATGATGCTATAGACTACTGTTATTACCACAATTTTGGCCCTATGAGTTGGCATTCTTATTGTGTGCACTGTGCACTTTATTGATACATGCATGGTGTGCCTTATATAACTATATGTATACAAGTAAGTGGACACACTGTCTGGTGTTCTATTTTGTGTTCCTCTTTCTGTATCCAGATATGTGTATTTTAAATGAATTTTGACTAACAAAGTAATTTTTATTATTTTATGACATAATGCTGGAGGCAATTCAACTCATCTCTATTTTCAGAAAATATTTAAACATTTGGGAATTGTTCCTTTTTAAAATTTTCATCTAAGGGCCTGAGCTAGCTGCCATCACCGCACTGTGCCTGATCGAGCAACCGCTACGCAAAAAGATAGAGCCGGTCTTATTCCTGCCCTGATTAGTTCATGTGTGGGCTATAAAATATAAAAACCTTATGACTTAGATTATCCTGCATTGTTGTTTTAAAGTTGCAAAATTTAAGCCTTCATAGTGGTTTTAACGGTAATATTAGGATAGCTGCACATAATGCACATCTTAATGCGGATGATGTGCAGAAAGATTTGCATCAAAATCTGATCCAGGGGGCCATCCAAATCTATTCCTCTGGTGGGCCCAAGGTAACCCAGACCAACACTGCCTGAGGCACTAGTAGTTCCTGGGATTGATGACTGTGGCAGCACTGAAGGTGTGCTGCTCACTCTCTTTGGAATAAGACCTAAGACTTAAACCATAAGGTCTGACCATGTGCTCTCAACCAGCAGGGATTTTTATACTCCCCTGGTCAGGTGGTAGCACCTCACCAATCACCTTACAGCTTGCATAACAGGCACATCATTGGATAATTACATACACCAGTTTACTGTAGTCTTGCAAGGCAGTATCTACAGCTGAAATGACACTATATTCCAAGTTCTAGAAACATCCTAGAGGGTTCATCACTCCTCCTAACAGCTCCTGACCTGGAGAAAGTGCTATTTGCAACTAAGAGCCTGCCTATGCGTTGGCAGGGGTGTTGCACATGTACCCACGAAATCTGATCAAAACTTACTCTTGCCCCAGATGCCCGTGGAAGGAGGAAACTTCTCTGTATCTGTTCTGAGAGTGCCTCTTCGCTCAGGGATTGTTGGACACCCGGGAACAGGAACTCAGAAGACTCTGTGCCCAAGAAAATTATGACGTACCATGCTGTTCTTTATGGACTGTTCCGAGGCACTCATGCCATTGAGGCTATCCAAGATGCCTGGCTCCTTTTAAACTGTTTTAAGGATGCCATCTGCTACACCAGTAGAAACCTCACTTGGCACAAGAACACCTTGTCTACATTGGACTGCTACAGACTGGTCCTTACCAACCTGTGGGATTATGCAATCACCATAAGTCACATTATTAAGCGGTGAATGCATAATGTGAATCTTAATTTATTGTATATTTAGATGTAGTCTGTGCTGTGTCACAGTGCGGCCCATTTACTAAGAACAGTGCAGTCTGTACTATGTGCATTTTGCCTGTGTAGTATGCAGGGGCACCGGATTCTTGATTTCTGATGGCCCTTGCTCTGCTCTGAGTGCACCACTTTTTTTCTGTGTACCTTTAACATAGGGTGTGCGACACACTTCTGTTGGACTTGACATGTTAAATTTGGTGCATGGTCTGACTGAGCACTGGAAAGCCCCATTCAGTGCAAAAAATTGTGTTGTGTGAAGAATACCATGTTTATTTCAAATGTGGCGCTGACGCTTCTTAAATACATGAGGAAGCAGTTTGCACTGACAAGAAAGTACAAAGTCCACCAAAAAACTGGTGCACGCCCCTTAGTAAATGTGCTATGTGTGTATTGTATAAATAATTTTAATGTGACTATGCTCATTCAATAAAGGGCAGCAGAGCAACTGGCTGCACGTGCTAATGATTTTCATCTAGCACCAGTACTAATCCCCATGTTGGCCTCCTGGTGACCTTGGGCAGCTCCCCTTTTCCCAAGAGACCCAAGTGTTGAAAAGCGAGTGCTATTGAGTGCTATAAGTCTTGAGTTCATTGCTTTATACTGATTTGGCTTTAATCCTGCATCATGTCATTAGGCTTCCTGAAAAAGTCATCCTTGATGTTAAGGAGGTTGCCTTACAAGGTAGTCCAGAGGCAAAGTTTTCCATGTCCCATTCTGGAAAATGTATTTGAATATTTCCCAAAATCCCCCAGTGGTGCATCAATAAATATAAGCAGAGGCAGCCTTAAATGGCAAAGTATCCCTTGGGAGACTTATTACTTCCTAGTGCTTTATTTTTTTTAAATAAACAGGCATTGGACACAATACCCTGGATGTAAAAATATGGATGTCACTATTGGATTGTAAATCTGCATTTTGTACTATATGTTATCATGTGATTGCTGCCTTATAGAAGGCTTATTAGAGTGATTTAATTTATAATAGTCTTTTTCAATAAAAATCCATATCCAATTTTTTTCAATCAAAGAGTGTGCAGAGTGTGGGTAGAATTTACCAAATATTTTACTCAATATGATAGACGTATTTTGGCATACGTACTTATTCCAAGTTTGGAATTTTTGGAGCACTTTACAGCAGAATATGGTGAAAGTCATAACTCAATTCTAAGACTGCTCTTGGCTTGTGTAGGTTTAGGTGCAGAAGCTGTACCTGAATCAATAAGTCAAGATTGAACTCTCTATGTCCAAGACTTCATGCTATGCCATTCGGAACTACTACATCCTCCTAGACATTTTCTTGGGGCCCAGAAATGCCAAATATCCCTCTGCCCGAGGCAACCAATGCAGAGTTTTCATTCTTAATTCTGCTCTTGAAAATTTAAAGCTAATTATCATGCATTTAATATAGATCTAAAACCCAGAAAAGTAAATAACATAAACTGTTGCCCAAAATGCAGTGAAATTAATGCTAATATCTCCCACTGTCTTTGGAATTACCCATGTATAGTAAGCTGTTGGACAGAATAAATAGGAAATATTAATATGCATGACGCAAGGAATAAATTGTTGGATATGCCTATTCCACTATGACCAAGAAAACATAATCACAGTTAAGATCCATAGAAAATTATTAGCTGCAAAAAAAGCAGCTAATAATTTGGAGGGGAGGGGGGCCACAAGGGTAAAGATATATTATATTTACTCTTTGTTATAGCCTTCTCTTTTTTTGTCTCTATTTTGTGATGTACTGTATTTATAACCATATAGTTGTACTGACCTTGTCTAAAATAAATTTAAAAAAAAGAAAGAAAATCAAAGCTGTGCCATGATTGGTTGCTATGGGCAGGAGAGTACCGTAAGTTTTGTGACCATGATGTCCCTCCACCGATGCACGGACACACATGATGTCATGTCCATCCATGTAAATGTTCCTGCATTGGTGGAAAGACGTAATGGTACTGTTGAGCACTTCCTTATTTTCTTTTTTTATGACTTTTAGACAGTTTTCAGAAATCAACACTGGGAAACGTATTTCATGCTTGACCCAAAAGTTGTCTTTTATTAAGCAGCTGCGGCATACAGAATATAAAAGCAAGCATCCATGTCCTTCACTACTTCCAGTTGTCAACATCTTTGAAGATATATAGATCTGGGAAAACCATTAGGTTCAGGCTTCCTAGCCCTCCGTGCAAGCCATTCTCAGAGCGGAAAAAGAGACGGGTCTTCTTACGATGCAGCTGCTTAATGTCTACCAAAGACTTTACTTTCATTTAATTTTAACTAGGATGAAAGAGAAAAAACAAAAATTTGTAATAGCCCCTGACCTTTGTAATAAAGACAGTAGAGCAGGTAGAGCTGAGGCAGCAGTTACATCTTGGTTACATCTCCTAGTGGCCCCAGACGAGGATCCAGGTCTTATAGATGGAATATGCCAGGTGGGTGACCTGTTGTAAATTTTGCAGTGGGAGTCAGGAGCTATAAGTAAGCCACTGCCAACCTAGATACTGCTCAGAGTACTATTATTTTATGTGAGTTTAAAACCAAGATTGTGGACCTGTCACCAAGAAGGTCACAAGGAATTAAAACATTTCCTCCAATTCTTCTATAGTACATATTTCTCATAGAGGTTTGTTTTGTTACTGGGCTTGACCGCTACATTTTTATGTTTCCCTGGCTGAGCGGGTTGTACTAGTGATAACGCACCACCGGCAATGGCATCACAGAATCTACGCTGTATTCACAGATAAAAGTTTCAACAACTCAAAAGGGTTGAAAATATGTTTTTTATTACCCATGTCCAACCCTTTTAACTATAATATAAAAGAATACATGAGGCATACTCACTGTCTTTGGTAGAGCCCACAATAAGCCTGTAGAAAGAAAGTGACAGATATTAGAATAAGTATGCTATTCAATACTTATGCGCACACAACTTCAGATATACTTGGAAAACCATAATTCCATACAATTTGTGTTCCTGCCTGGATTGAGGGGATAACATTGAGGGGGCTTACAATGTGTCAGGAAAGTAGATGAAAATGTTGGTAGGTATGATCAGACCATTTAAAATGAAAGCCAACTTTTCAACATGAAATGAAATTTCTCACAAGCTGTGGTTGTGAGTTGACGTCCGTTTACAGACAGAAAAAATATATTTGGGTCTGTACAAAAGAACATCTACTTACTGTGCATCGTGTCCTTCCAAGAGCTGACGATAGGTGGCAATTTCCTTTTCTAGACGTGTCTTGATGTCCATGAGCATCTTGTACTCATGGTTTTGGCGTTCCATGTCTGACCGGAGGTCACCGAGCTGCATCTCCAAGCTGCTGATTAATGCTTGTATTTGTGATAACTGTGCGCCATATCGTGCTTCTGTTTCTGCAAGGGTACTTTCAAGGGATGCTTTCTACAGAGAAGAGGAAATACACTATATTATGTGGCATCTATCCCATAAACTCTTAATTTTCCAAACACATTGCCTAAGCAATCACCCAGTACTAACCATGCTTAGCTGAGACTGGAGTTCTATCTCAAGGCCTTGGAGTGTGCGTCTTAGATCTGTGATTTCTGTCTTGCTGGTCTGGATCTGCTCTGTGTGTACAGCGACTTCCTTGTTCAGTTCCTCAGACTAGAACATAATACAAAATAAATTAGTAAGAAATAGTATATTGATAAAATACTAATAGTAGAAATTTAAGGCAAAGAAAAACAAATAGTAAACATTTTAACTTCTCACCTTTGTAAAGAACCAGGTTTCGGCATCCTTGCGGTTCCTTTCAGCCATAAGCTCATACTGGTCTCTCATATCAGCCAAAATCTTGGTTAGATCTACACCTGGTGCTGAATCTACTTCCACACTGACTTGTCCTCCAACTTGTCCACGCAGTGCAAGCATTTCCTGAAGGAGAAAGTAATATTCATATGAAACATTGACCTCACATGTCTAGTAAAAATAATTTTAAGGCAGATATTATACCTCTAAAAATATCTGTGGTAAGAATCCTTTATATGTATGTTCCTGCTTTCTGACCATATATGATCTTAAATAGTGTTGAAAGTTCTTACCTCTTCATGGTTCTTCTTCAAGTAGGCCAGTTCTTCCTTCAAGTTCTCAATCTGGAGCTCAAGGTCAGTTCTGGCCAAGGTCAACTCATCCAACACTCTACGTAGTCCATTAATATCAGCCTCCACACTCTGGCGAAGAGCAAGCTCATTCTCAAACCTAAGATAAGGAGTCAGATGATTTATTATAATTCCCACTATCAACATTTAGACCTGTTCAGGAAGGTGGAGATACTTCCAAACATGAACTACGATGCCAAATTAAAGCTCAATTAATATGACTACCAATTTTTACTTTGGAACACTGTCTAATTATAGAAAGTCCCTACTTTTAGAGTAAGTTTCCACAATAGTAACCAGTTTAGTAAATTTATAGGCAGTGCCATCAAAAGGAAATTAAGTAATTCCACCATGGTTCTCCATATCAAGAGAACTCTACCATACACTGTATGTGGACACATATTCTCCTACTATTCTTCTGGCAATCTAATATTTCAGTAAATAAAATAGTTGTTTGTTGGGCATATAGGTGTGGCTTTCAATCCAATGGGTTAATCCAGCCGCTCAGCAGGATCTCAGCCAACATCCCAGACACACAATAGGTGCTAGTTGGGTAGTCAGCCAGAACACACAACATGTAGGCGGAAACTGTACAGACTGTGTCATCTTATACTGCTGAAGGACCAAGTCAGAACCTGGACATGTACCAGCATGGTTGTGTTGACAAGAGGATATTCTGTACCTAATGCTTTTTTATATATTTGTAAAGAAATTGACTGAATCTGGCAGGGTTATTCATCCCGTGGGTGTTTTAAAGTCACCTTATCTGAAGGTAACGTGTGTTATGCAATTGTTGTGTCCTGTCGCTGTGTGACCAATTACTCATTAACTTCCTTCGGTCTTTATTATCTCAGATTGAACAATGGAAATTAAAATAATGGATTCTGGAGCAGATGTATAATGTTCTACAGGAAAGCAGACCACACCCTAGAGTTCCAGCTCAAATTAAAAAGGAATCATATTTAGGCTCCTTTCACCCATTATGGAGATTTGGTCTACGGTCCTTTTTCTGTATCTAAGTATCCAGACCAGGGCAGAACAGTTATTGTTGCCTCTCCTCTAGCTCAGTATTTATGTCATATGTCACTCAGGGGTCAATTCTTATTTCCTATGACTGCACAAGCATTAACATGAAAGATGTTCACTTCTTGGGATTCTAGAGAGAAGATTGTGAGCTATCTTACTTAGCTGTCATCTGAAAGTAAAAAGTTATTTCATTTGATGACCCCAAACAGTGCCACTCTTCAACTCAGGCTGTGTGTGATATTACAACCATTTTCAGCAATGTATTATTACATTTGGTTAAATATAGGAGGCAGTATTTCCAAAACTTTGTTACAAATGTTATGAGAAAACTGGATAGTGTTTTCCAACTTTTCTAGATAATACAGTCCGTGCTTCCACAATCCCCAGAGAGAGAAAGGCATTTGTGTACTTGCAGCTTAATATAAACTGATGTTGCCATAAATGGACATATGGCAACTTCTATTAACTCCTCATGGTTTTTCATCTGCTATAGACAATGTTCCTAAAGCACAAAACCCCTGACACAAACAAATGAGATCAAATGAATCTAATTATATTGTTGATTTTCCAATACAGCAGAGATTTACAGAGAAAACCAGAGCAGCTACATGCAAAATTGGCCTAATTTGCTGTTGGTTCACACTATGGCTCTACCCATCCTGGATTTGGAGAACCTAGAACTTACTTTTATCTACATATCTAACCCTTTCTCCTGTTCTGACTACTAACATTGTGGAAACTTTTAGTTCAGAAGGTACATAGTCAAAATAATAAAAGCATAAAAACATAAAAGCTGACATCTGATTTGAACTCATAGCCCCAAAATAAGGCAAAGGGGTAAAACTACTCACTTGGTTCTGAAATCATCTGCTGCCAGCCGGGCATTGTCCACCTGCAGGACAATCTTGGAGTTGTCAATTGTAGCAGCAAGGATCTAAAAAGAAAGGAGGTTATATATTAACAAGATGAATTATTAAGTAAATCTAACTCTTAGTGACAGCAAACCTCGCCTCACCCTTATTTAATATGATTTACTATCAATGCAACACTTGTAGTATGACAGAACATAATGAGCTACATAGCATTGACAGTGCTCTAAGGCTATGCCACACCCAAGGGAGACAGAAGACGGAGACAAGTGGAAATGCACCTGCACCTGTACCGTGATCCATACATCCATGAACTTGTATAAACTAAACAGGAAGTGTATATTTAATTGTTTCACCTGCAGAGCTTACAATCTAATTCAATCAAATGTAGAACAAGGTCAAGTGTAGAGAAGAAATACCTTAGCATATGGAGAAGCAAGAAGTAACTATAACACTTTACGTGTACTAATACAGAATTTGGAGTTAAGAGAGGATCCATAGAGAATCAATTCTGCCCATTACACAAAGTTCCTTTGATTTGGTGAAATGAAATGGTGTAATCCCTCTTTTCTCCTGTTGGAGTGCAATAATGGGAGTTGTACACTTGCTACCACTTTTTGGATAGAAAGATTACCTATTTTTAATTCCACATCATCATTCATTTATAATAATTTAACCAGAAAGCTTAATACCTGTATATAAATATGATGGCAGCTTAAGAAGATTATCATACGTGTAACTGATGCGATTTCAATGAATCAAACCGGTCAGGCCAGTTTTGTGTCCTTCTGCTAACCTCACTGACGTAGTGTTTTGGGAAGGAAGCTGAGTCTTATATAAACCAGGATACCACTATAGGACGGCTATACATACAGTTATATACATGTAACCCTACTATATGCACTACTCCACAACATGTGTCCCTCTAGCTACAGTAAAAACTACAACTATCAGCATGTGTAGAAGCATCAGGCAGGATACACAGGGAATACAGTATACGGAATGATATGAACTCGAAATTCAGTAGGGAATACGGAATTCGGTAGTAACATGATTGTAGGGTCTGTAGGATTTTATATAAATTATAGAGCAACAGGAAAGTTAAAGAGAAGTAGATGCATAGTTTGGGTCATGGGAAGAGAATGGGAAAGCTGCATTTATATTTTTGGTATTGTACGTGAATTGGGGTTCAGCTTACCTTATCTCTCAAGTCCTCAATGATCTTAAAGTAGTTACTGTAGTCACGGGTTGGGCTGGGTCCTTGCTTTTCATACCACTCCCGGATCTTCACCTCTAGGTCTGCGTTGGCAGTCTCCAGAGAGCGCACCTTGTCCAGGTAGGAGGCCAGGCGGTCATTCAGGTTCTGCATGGTTTCCTTTTCATTGCCAGATAGCAGGGCATCCCCTGAGACACTGATGCTGTACCCACCGCCATAGCCACCACCAGATCCAAAGCTAGTACTGTAACCACTGCCACCACCTAGACCACCACCAAATCCAGAGGAGACCAAGCGGGCAGATGACACTGAGACCCCCTGGCCCCCATACCCACCATGGACACTTGGGGCTTTGAAGGAGACTCTCCCAGCTCCACCACCTAGACCCCCACTTCTGTAGGAAGAAGAAGTCTGGCGAAGGCTGTAAGACATGGTTATAGTATAACTGGCTGGTGCAGGCTTAGAGATGCAGATCACAGGAGTGTAACTGTTCTCTCTCCCACAGCCTCCTTTTATTCCCTCACAAGCTGGGTGGTGCCACAAAGCCCTTTGGAATTTTACCGGTTCCTTCCTCACATGCCAAGTAACAGCAGAAATTTCTCATTGGTCTGCTGGAATGATCCCTTTTTTTTAACTGCCCTCGAAATTACTATTGACACTGAGCAAACAGGAGTCATTTTACTCCCAAAAGTTTAGACAAAAGAGTTGATTCAATGCTCAGGTGCGGATGGTAGGAGGGAGGGGGGTGAGATACCAAAGGATCTGCAAAAATATCTCAGTGATTATGTATAGTGAAGATAATTCACTTTCCATGTTAACCCATTCATCAGCAGACTGAAGTGTGTACTTTGCAGGATGTAGTTTACATTGCACATTAAAGACGCTGAAGGATAACATTGTATGAAATATACTAACTATTAAGGGTCTTCCAAGGACAGAAAGTAAAGAATGTCCCACAATACTATTAAATAAAAAGCTTTATGACCTTATAAACAGGGATCGTGTGAGTGGTCACAAGATTACGGACAACAACACAACAGGGGATATAATGCCTCAGTCATACAGCAGCAAGGAATATCACAAAATCTGGTATTAAACAAGTGAATCACAAGAATAATAGAAATATAGCTATAGAAATAACATACTGGACAGTATCAACATGTGTATTTCTGCAGAATCTAGAGCGCCTGATGTGCGACCTATAAGAAGGTCCTCAATGTACTAGATGCACAATGGTGTAACTATAGTGGTAGCAGCTGCTATGGGGCGCACAGTGTCAGGGGGCCTGTCATCCGACAATAAAGAATGGAGGATGTACACCATTATATACATATTATACGACACATTGTACAGCATGCTGCATATGTGTATCAGTGATGTGTATGGAGTGTGTATATACTGTATGTGTGTATATATGCTGTTTGTCTGTATATGGCACTGTATGTGTGTTTGTATATGTGATGTGTATATGCTCTATGTGTGTGCGAGTGTGTGTGTATCAGTGAAGAACTCTATGTATATAGGTATATAAATGTGTGTGTGTGTGTGTGTGTGTATATATGAGTGTAATATGTAAATTTTAAAATAGGAAGAGGGGCCTACTGCTATGGGGCCCTGCCTCTATGAGTTACGCCCCTGTAGATGCTGGTAGTTATGTTGCTATCTTCCTTTAGTAATTATATTATAAACAGTGCCCAACCATGCCCTCCAAAAATATATATTTTAAGCATTAAGCACCCTAATTACATGAAAAGGCATGCCCCTAATGCCCACAATTAATAATATTCCTCAGATGAATTAAAATATGTACAGTGATATGTACATATCAGTGTAACAGTAATATGTAGTACACAGTGCCCCTCTTATGTATTATCCTATGCACTGTATATAGTGCGGCCAATTATATATCGATTATTTTGGTTACTTTTGTTCTAGAGTACTTTTTTGGGTCTATGTTCTAAAGCGTAAATTGAAACACTACAAATGCTTATTAGGCATATCAAAGATCTCTTTAACCCCTTCCCGACATTTGACATGGCGGGAGGTGCATTCCCGCAAAATGCAGTAATAGTACGTCATGCTTCTGGCGCCGGCTCCAGAACGGAGCCCGCGCCAGAAGCTGCGGGTGTCGGCTATATATTATAGCCTACACACGCCTCTAACACCTGATCGCGGGTGTTAACCCCTGACACGCCGCGTTCGTGCTAGGGGCATTTGCGAAGAATCACAGCTCCGGGACTGCTGGTGCCCGGGGCTGCGCGATCCTCTTCTGTCAGCCGGGTCCGTGCCTTCTGGCAGGACCCGGCTGAAACACACTGAGCATGTGCAGCACGCTCAGTGTGTTACATTACACAGTGTAATACATCTGTATCAGTGATCAGTGGATCACTTGTTCAAGCTAACCAGTAAAAGTTAATAAAAAATGTTAAAAACACTACACAAAATCATTTTTTAATAAAAAGAATTAATTAAATAAAGTTAAAGTCCCCTAAACACAAATATTCCCTATACACATGCAATAAAGTGAAAAAAGCGCAAAATCGCCAAAAAAAACCACATACTTGGTATCGCCGCATCCGTAACAATCCGTACAATAACTCAGAAACATTTTTGGACCCGCTCGGTGAACGCCGTAACGCGTAAAAACAAACCCGTAAAACACGTCAAAAATGTACATTTTTCATAAAATCTCTACACAAAAATGTTCTAAAAGTGATCAAACAAAGTTATGTGCGCCAAAATGGTACCACTGAAAAGAACAACTCAACTCGTAAAATAAGCCCAAAACTATCTCTGTCAACCAAAACTATTAAATTACGTCTCCAAAAGAGGCGATCAAAAACAAATGAGATTTCCTATATTAGTTTTTTTCCACTGAAATTGTAAAAATAAATGAAAAACTGTATAAATGAGGTATCACCATATCATAATCACCATAGAATAAAGATAATATAGTATTTTTAGTGAACGGTGTCGACCCCCAAAAAATACAAAAAAAAGTAACCAAAATTGACAATTTTTTTTTTCATCCATACATTCAGAGTTAATAAAATCTCATCAATAAGCTCATGACCCACGAAATGAATTATTTGTAAAGTGCACTCATGTCCCAAAAAATAAGCCCCTAATATGTCCAAATTGCCAAAAAAATAAGATTGTATAGCCAATAAAAGTGACAAGGCATTATCTGTTCTGAATGGCGCAGCTCCCTTTGATGCCCTGGGTGTGCCCATACGGCGGGTTACCACCACATATGGGGTATTGTTATACACGGGAGGGATTGGGTATCAAATTTTGTGGAGTGTTTTGGTATTTTTATCCACTGAGAATTTGTACATTTTTGAAAAACACATTCATTAGCCAAAAAGTTTACTTTCAAATTGTATCCGATTTTGTTTTAACCCCGTTAAAACAATTAAAGGTTAACAAACTTCATAAAAGTTGTTTTACGTACGTTGAGGGTGTGTTTCTATAATGGGTAATTTTGGGGTTTTACTTTTATTTAGGCCTCTCAAAGTGATTTGAAACCTGAGCAGGTCCCTCAATAGCAGGATTTTGCGTTTTTTATGAAAATGTGAAAAATCGCACCTAACGTTCAAGGCCATAACATCCTACAAAATAGAGGATGCCAAAAACCATGTCCACATAAATTAGACATTAGTGTGTTAGTTATTACATTTTTTTTGCGATTATGACTATGTATGGAAAAAGTAGAACATTTTGAAGTTCGAAAATCAAGAATTTTTCAAATTTTCACCAAATATCTGATTTTATCATAATAAATGCAACCATACACCAAAATTTTTCAACTAACATGAAGTACAAAGTGTCACGAGAAAACAATTTTAATATCACTTGGATATGTTAACTTTTCGAAGTTATAACCATTTATAGTGACACAGGGCAGATTTGAAAAAAGGGCCGTGTCAGGAAGGTGAAAATGGCTTCAGCAAAGGGGTTAAAGGAACCTCAAAATCTAGCATGATAAACCAGGGTCACTCTCATAGATCTAGGGAAATGACTGTGGTAATATTCTTATATTTGTTATCCATGTCCTTATTCCTTCCGAATAACTTAAAATGACGCTAATGAGTCGCAAGGTCTCCTGGGTGTTACCAAGCCCCTCTGTGCTGAAGATGTAATGCTCAGCACTTACCCTTCCATCTGCCTGATGTAATCTCACACCAACAGAGGAAGGTTTTAGCAGACAGTTGGAGGAAAGAGTTTCTGCAGAGTAAAGCTGTGAAGCTACAGCATGAGGGGCTCTGGTAATGCCCCCAGGAGCCCTTCAGGCTCATTAGCTTATTTTTAAGTTGTTTATAGGAGGAAGGAGGCCATGGATAACACTATAAGAAGATTTCCACAGTCACAGTGCCTGTATTTATGAGTAAGTGTCCCTGTTTTTCATGATGGATTTTGAAGGTAGATTTCCTTTAACATCACATTACAAATGATTGTTTTTATTCACTGTCAAGAATGATACGGAGCTAAAAAAAATGGTGAGAATAACAGTAAAGAACTTAAGGGAACCTGTCACCACATTTTTAAAGCATTTTAGAGACCCTAGTAACTAACTAACACCCATCTTTTAGGTAAAAATAATCCCCTCAGATCCCCATTAATCAGAGTTATAATCTAGCCTGGCAGCTAGGGATCTTTGGAGCGAGTTGAGGGGTGTGGCTAATGTCATGTGACCAGGATGACATCATCACAGTCTTTAGCTACTAAACATTAGCAAACTGTACATAACTGAACACATAAAACATCACAGCAGCTTCCATGGACTCTACTCCTCTCCATGCAGGCTGCTCTGATTTCATGTGATACAATATGCTTTGATTCATGAGCTTGGTGTACAGTTTTCTAATGCTAAAAATCTAAAGGCCCGTGATGTATCCTTGTCAATATGCCATTACAGTTGCATAGAGAGATGGGCTGGATGGGAGCTGCTGGATTCAGCCAAGCCCCCCTCGACTCGCTGTAGCCATGCTTAGACACCAGCTAAAATTATAAAGTTGAATGTATGGTAATCTCAGGGAATACTTTTTACATAAAAGAAGGTGGTCATTAGTTACTAGGGCTCTATGGAAACCTGTCACTACCTGCATTGGGAAAAATGTGTATTGATAAGCTATCAAGGCTAAGAATTACCATTCATTTTAAATGTTTAGGTCAGTTACCTACTGCCAGATGACAATGCTCCAATGCCGCATCCCCTCACGAAATATACTTATATTATACGGGGTGCAAAAGTATCATTTCTACTGTGGCTTTTTGCAAGTCTTCATACATGATGATACAATTTTTATTTTTATGTAACCAAAATTTGGAGCCATCCACATAGGTTGTGTCTCTGGTATTGTACCTAAACTGTTTTTTGTACTGATCTCACTACCCCCCTACTTGCACACACCATTTTATCCATTGTTACAGCAAGCATTTGTGCACACAGTCGGCTGGAGGATATTTTTTGGAATCTCACTGTGTAAACCTAGACACACACAGATAAGATAATAGTGTTTTTAAGTGTGATAAACTGCAAGTAAAGTGCCCCTCTTACGGATACTACAGGAACCTTAGTCTAGATCAGTCTTAGTCTCATGTGCATGGGTTGCCCTCTAACCACTGTTGGCAGATTTAAGGAATTTTTTTTATTTTAACTATTATTTCCAAAATCTTACAGTAGCAGAGGAAGTCTCGGCACACAGTGGAGTGGGAGGGGGGGGGGGGTGCTCCTGCACAGTTTAACAGCTGGTGCTCTGGTAACCTCCCTCTACGTATCCTGTTCCCAACATTCCCAAGTTGCGCACAGCCACCACATTTGTTGTAGATGGATGTCACAGGCCAGTATTCATAAGACTCATCAATCGTATTATATCTTGCACAGGTCAGGTTTAGCCAGTCCAATCTATTATTCTGCCAACATGTGTCCAGCCCATACCTTCCTCCTGAAAAAATTGCATACCATATCAATCCTATGATTGGGGTCTTCAAAATTCATATGACCATCAGACATTGTAACAGGTCAATTTTATCTTTGTGGTATAAGTGATGATTGTGCATATTTACAGATTGTTACACCGATTAGTCATTCCCCTAAGAACACTCAACTTTCTGCATAGAGGTTTCTGAACGTTTCCTCAATGTAAGTACTTGGGCTTCTCCAGCACCCAGGCTTTATCAAGATTACCAATCACAGACACTTCAATTCTCTCAATACATTTTTGAAGTGAATTCCATCATGTAGTCTAGTGTATAGATTCATCAGGTATGTGGAAAGTGTGTTGTACAATATAGGTGATTATTGCCGGTAGAAAAACATTATTCTGTGGAACATGTAAATGACTCATTCTAGCGATATCTCCACAAGAGTCAGGGAGTGGAATATCAGGGTCAGGGTGGGGGATGTCACCAGGACATACTTAGCTGGAATTTGTAAAATGCTATGATAAGGGGTGCGGGAATAGGCGTTGTTAAAGGGCCCAGTACTGGCAAAGGAGAGATGTTTCCATTTGTAGAGAGGGGTGCCCAGTGCACCAAGGGCCAGTGGATGAGAAACCAAAACTACTCTGCCATATAACAAACATATTATAAACACAAGTAATAGATTGAACCCCCCTAAAATGCTGATTGACTCCTCAACTAGACTACTGTAACTCTCTACTAATCAGTCTTCTACTCACTAAATTGTCCTCTTTCCAACTATTCTGAATGCTCAGCCAGGCTTGTCTTTCAGACCAAAACACTACTGGGTGCCTCCAGTCTTGCCAGTCCCTTAACTGGTTGAAATAATCACCTCATCTACAAAGCTCTGCATATAATGCTGCACCTCCCTACCTCTGCTCTCTCATCTCAGTCTATCGCCCAACCCGTGCTCTCTGATCTGCCAGTGATACTAGAAATCTTTACCTAAATTCGAACTCTCGCTTACGTCTCCAGGACTTCTCCCAAGCTGCAGCAGTTCTTTGAAATGCCCTTCCTCCAAGTTTCAAAATGCTCTTAAAACCCATCTTTTTAGGCAAGGCTATTACACTCGGTAACTGCACCAAATATCAACTCTCTCTTTACTAATCCTTTGTCCTCCCCCATCTGTTATCCAGCAAATCCAATATATACCAAGCACCAGGCTTCTCTGCAGTCCCATTGACTTGGACTTTGTGTATAAGATGGCGGCTGATGGCTGGTTCAAGGCAGCAGCATTTTTATTCTGTTCCTTATAAAAAAGGCTGGACCATTAAACAAGATCTTTGACCCCTCCTCATCATAGACTGTTGGGCTCATTTACTAAGGGCGCCGCTGGGACGGGTTTTAAAAGGGTTTTTTGGCGCACGCGATCGAATTTGGTGCAATCGCACCGACTTTCAGCAACACAAATCGGGGGAGGTGGCGTGCCATCGGACGATCGGACAGATTTGGACAAATCACGGGATTTATTTCAAAATTGTGTCACAAGCCAAGCACTTACATGCACCGAGAGGAAGATGGTGAACTCTGGCGGACCTGAGCGAGGAAGCGACACGGCAGGATATCGGGTGCACCATCTAGTGAACGTGGCACGTGCATTCCGAACGGACAATGCACTTTCAGAACTTCGAGGGATCGCTAGTAAATGTTCCCCTGCTGTCATATTATTCCATATGACTGTTTGTACTCTGTAGTATGTTATTTGTATATGTCCCCTATGATTTGTAAAGGGCACGGAATAGATGTGCTTTATAAATAAAGTTTATATATTATGGGGACTATAAATGGACTTCACAGTTACCCAAATTTGTAAGTAATGCAAAGCTGTAGTAAGGAGCAAGGATGTGAAAGAGAGAAGCAGTAATTCTGATCACTACCTATGATCCACTTTCACCTGAGAAAGGCTACTGCAAAGTGCAGCGATACGTACATGCGTACATTCATACATTATACCTAATGCTTATACTATTTTCACTGTGAAACTTTGCAGACCGTCGGAGATGGGACTCTCACCCTCCCATCTCCATAGAGGGCCAGGAGGCTGTGCCGCAATACAGGCCGGACTATGGTCAGCTCTATCTGCTCTATACTGCCGGCTCGTTCACAGCACTGAGACGGTGTATAATGAAGTCAATGGCGTCCGTTATCTGGCGCAGTTTGTATGATACTCTGGACCAGAGATAAGTACTATACCACTCCATATCTAGACTTTATATCGAAAAGAACTAAGGTATTCAATAAGAATAGTCTCTAGCGTTTGTTTTGGTCTTCTTCTGTGCAGTTAAATATCTGTGAATTTCTTACAGAGTTGAGAGCTGTGACTTAAATTATTACTTCTACCTCTGGTGCGATGTGACACATGGTGTAGGGTAACTTAGAAATAAGTGCATGTCCTGAGTATTCTCCAATGTTATGATATTACATAAGGTCACAGGTAGAATACTAATAATATAGGTTCCTCAAGGCGGTGGGGTATTTGTAGGACATTCCTCTTTAAAGTGGAACTGGATGGAAGAATATTAAGACTTTAACTAATGTGAACACAATAAACAGAGCTACTAAAGTGGTGAAACATGGATTGTAGAACTGACTAATAGTAAACTATTGAAAAAGAACACATTCACAAGATAATTACTTAAAGTGTTGGTATGGGTCTGCAAAAGTGGCATCTGGCATGAAAAGAGATGTGCCAAAATGGCAGATTGTACAATGGTCAAAAGGTCTCCACAAATTTAGTGACAATTAAAATACTGTCTAATTTATTATGAAGGCAAAGATTTTCATTTTGCAGTACAGAAAGCTTCACATAAAACTGAAAACTCAGTTGTCAGTGTGTATGCCAGTGAAGTAGCTTTCCCTTTTATGGTTCCAGAGACATTATGAAATTACATGACCAAAGGTTTATCTTCTAAGGGATTCTGCTAAGCTTGCAGAAGTTATGTGACTTTCCTAACTTGGTGTTATAAAGTGGACATGCTGCAAGTCTTATTGTACAATTGAGCTTTTCATAGATAATTCCAAAAACTAATTAGAGCTGGGGTGTTTTGGTACAGGACATAACAGGTCCTGTAACGTTGCAATGTATAGGTTCTATCTAATATGTTTCATGTGTTTGCAATTGGTGGGCAAAGATGGAGTTTCGGGATGGTATAGAAAATTTGTATTTGTTAAATGTTTTATTATATGTGTGAGTTATTCCAAGAGTTAAGGATAATGGAGAAAATGTACATTTAACAGCGGACTCAAGTAAGTCTGTATGGGTGCTCTAGGTGCCAATGGAAAGTGTAAAGTTTTTATGGTATCCCTTGGTACATGTTACCACATTTGTCTCAAATGAAGTCCGATAAATGAAAGGCTACACATTTGGCGTGGAACATTCCTGGGAAACTATGTAGACAAAGCATATCCTAATAAAGCCCTGCTATCAGGTAAACAGTCACCACATCATTTCCTACACAGGGGGCTGAGTCCATTGTATCACTACTAATTGATATGATGGATCCCATATCATCACACCATCAGTCGGGTTTTCTCCAGAGCAAGGGAGAACTATACACTTCCCATGAGACCTCAATACTTCATCCACCCAATACAGCACCCCACACAACTTGTCGCTAGAGATATTCTAATTTGTAGGACTTATGTTCACAGCACAAACTAAAAACAAATTGGTTAGCTGTCAATGGCAGACATTAATGGCTACCATACATAATTATTTTTTGTCTGGATGGTGGCACAAAACTGTTTGACCTGCTTATGTTTGTCTTGGTATCAAATAATTCTCTCTACTGATGTTTTACGGTGGCCGTGAGGTGCTGTTCACCATATTGTTGTCTCCCAAACCATTTCTCCACCATATTCCAACAGCTAGATCAAAGACAGGCAACATCACAAGCATGTTTCTAATTTGTATTTGTTATAGTTCTTTACCTTACAATTTTTTACCAATTTGCAAGTCTGAGTGCCACCTGTAAATGGGCGTTTTTATTGTTTTCATTTATAGCCTGATCGTGTCCAGGTATTTAGCGCAGCTGCATTTTCTGTGATATAAAGCTGTGTCATGTGTTGATGAATGTAGGAGGACATTATTATCAAAAAATCGGGGAAATGGAATTGGAAGGTTTCTGTATTTTTTTTGTGCAGCATATTTTGGGGCTTAAAGACTCAAATTGAGAGAGCTCCGCGGACAAAAAGCTGAGCAACTGATTCAACTTTCTTCTTTGTGAAGACCTTCTTGCTGAGTTTTCCAGATGTGTTTGAAAGAGAACCACATTGCAAAGGAATATAATAACCATCTGCCAACAAAATGGTACAATTTTGAAAGTAAACTTTTTTGGCTAAATGAATGTGTTTTTCAAAAAATGTACAAATTCTCAGTGGATAAAATACCAAAACACTCCACAAAATTTGATACCCAATCCCTCCCGTGTATACAATACCCCATAGTGGTGGTAACCCCCGTATGGGCACACGCCAGGGCATCAAAGGGACTGCGCCATTCAGACATAATGCATTGTCACTTTTATTGGCTATACAATCTTTATTTTTTTGGCAATTTGGACATATTAGGGCTTATTTTTTGGGACATGAGATGCACTTTACAAATAATTCATTTTCGTGGGTCATGAGCTTATTGATGAGATTTTATTAACTCTTGAATGTATGGATGAAAAAAAAATTGTCAATTTTGGTTTACTTTTTTTCGTATTTTTGGGGGTCAACCGTTCACTAAAAATAATATTATTATCTTTATTCTATAGTGATTATGATTATGGTGATACTCATTTTACAGTTTTCATTTATTTTACAATTTCAGTGGATAAAAACTAATATAGAGGAATCTCATTTGTTTTTGCATCGCCATCTTTTCGGAGACGTAACTTAATAGTTTTGGTTGACAGAGTAGTTTTGGGCTTATTTTTTACGATTGAGTTGTTCTTTTCAGTGGTACCATTTTGGCCACATAACTTTGTTTGATCACTTTTAGAACATTTTTGTGTAGAGATTTTATGAAAAATGTACATTTTTGACGTGTTTAACGGGTTTTGTTTTTACGGCGTTCACCGAGCGGGTCCAAAAATGTTTCTGAGTTATTGTACGGATTGTTACGGATGCGGCGATACCAGTATGTGGTTTTTTTTGGCGATTTTGCGCTTTTTTCCACTTTATTGCTTGTGTATGGGAATATTTGTGTTTAGGGGACTTTAACTTTATTAATTAATTCTTTTTATTAAAAATGATTTGTGTAGTGTTTTAACATTTTTATTAACTTTTACTGGTTAGCTTGAACAGTGATCCACTGATCACTTACAGATGTATTACCACTGTGTAATGTAACACACTGAGCGTGCTGCCATGCTCATTGTGTTTCAGCCGGTCCCTCAGAAGCACGGACCCGGCTGACAGAAGGATCGCGCAGCCCCGGCACCGCAGTCCCGGAGCTGTGATTCTTCGCAAATGCCCCTAGCACGAACGCGGCGTGTCAGGGGTTAACACCCCATCAGGTGTTAGAGGCGTGTGTAGGCTATAATATTAGCCGACACCCGCAGCTTCTGGCGCGGCTCCGTTCTGGAGCCGGCGCCAGAAGCATGACGTACTATTACTCGCATTTTGCGGGAATGCACCCCCCGCTGTCAATTGTCGGGAAGGGTTAAGAGATCTTTGATATGCCTAATAAGCATTTGTAGTGTTTCAATTTACGCTTTAGAACATAGACCCAAAAAAGTACTCTAGACAAAAGTAACCAAAATAATCGATAAATTGGCCGCACTATGTACTACATATTACTGTTACACTGATATGTACATATCACTGTACATATTTTAATTCATCTGAGGAATATTATTAATTGTGGCATTAGGGGCATGCCTTTTCATGTAATTAGGGTGCTATGCTAAAATATATATTTTTGGAGGGCATGGTTGGGCACTGTTTATAATATAATTACTAAAGGAAGATAGCACATAACTACTACCAGCATCTACAGGGCGTAACTCATAGAGGCAGGGCCCCATAGCAGTAGGCCCCTCTTCCTATTTTAAAATTACATATTACACTCATATACACACACACACACCACACATTTATATACCTATATACATAGAGTTCTCACTGAACACACAACACTCGCACACACATAGAGCATATACACATCACATATACAAACACACATACAGTGCCATATACAGACAAACAGCATATATACACACATACAGTATATACACACTCCATACACATCACTGATACACATATGCAGACTGCGTACAATGTGTCTTATAAATAGTATATAAGGTGTACATCCTCCATTCTTTATTGTCGGATGACAGGCCCCTGACACTGTGCGCCCCATAGCAGCTGCTACCACTATAGTTACACCATTGTGCATCTAGTACATTGAGGACTTCTTATAGGTCGCACATCAGGCGCTCTAGATTCTGCAGAAATACCATGTTGATACTGTCCAGTATGTTATTTTCTATAGCTATATTCTATTATTCTTGTGATTCACTTGTTTAATACCAGATTTTGTGATATTCCTTGCGCTGTATGACTGAGGCATTAATCCCCTGTTTTGTTTTGTCCGTAATCTGGTGACCACTCACACGATCCCGGTTTATAAGGTCATAAAGCTTTTATTTAATAGTATTGTGGGACATTCTCTTACTTTCTGTCCTTGGAAGACCCTTATAGTTAGTATATTCTACAATGTATCCTTCAGCGTCTTTAATGTGCAATGTAAACTACATCCTGCAAAGTACACACTTCAGTCTGCGATGAATGGGTTAACATGGAAAGTGAATTATCTTCACTACATAATCACTAAGATATTTTTGCAGATCCTTTGGTATCTCACCCCCCTCCCTCCTACCATCCGCACCTGCATTGAATCAACTCTTTGTCTAAACTTTTGGAGTAAAATGACTCCTGTTTGCTCAGTGTCAATAGTATTTCGAGGGCAGTTAAAAAAAAGGGTCTTCACCAGACCAATGAGAAATTTCGCTGTTACTTGCATGTGAGGAAGACCGGTAAAATTCCAAAGACTTGTGGCACCACCCAGCTTGTGAGGGAATAAAAGGAGGCTGTGGGAGAGAGACAGTTACACTCCTGTGATCTGCATCTCTAAGTCTGCACCAGCCAGCTATTATAACCATGTCTTACAGCCTTCGCCAGACTTCTTCTTCCTACAGAAGTGGGGTCTAGGTGGTGGAGCTGGGAGAGTCTCCTTCAAAGCCCCAAGTGTCCGGTGGTATGGGGCCGGGGGTCTCAGTGTCATCTGCCCGTTGGTTTCCTCTGGATTTGGTGGTGGTCTAGGTGGTGGCAGTGGTTACAGTACTAGCTTGGATGCTGTGTGGCTATGGCGGTGGGTACAGCATCAGTGTCTCAGGGGATGCCCTGCTATCTGCAATGAAAAGGAAACCATGCAGAACCTGAATGACCGCCTGGCCTCCTACCTGGACAAGGTGCGCTCTCTGGAGACTGCCAACGCAGACCTAGAGGTGAGATCCGGGAGGGGTATGAAAAGCAAGGACCCAGCCCAACCCGTGACTACAGTAACTACTTAAGATCATTGAGGACTTGAGAGATAAGTAGACTAACCCCAATTCACGTACAATCCAAAATATAAAATGCAGCTTTCCCATTCTCTTCCATGACCCAACTATGCATCTACTTCTCTTTAACTTTCCTGTTGCTCAAATTTATATAAATCCTACAGACCTACAATCATGTTACTACACGAATTCCGTATTCCCTACTGAATTTCGAGTTCATATATCATTCCGTATACTGTATTCCCTGTGTATCCTGCCTGATGCTGCTACACATGCTGATAGTTGTAGTTTTTACTGTGCTAGAGGGACACATGTTGTGGGTAGTCCATATAGTAGGGTTACATGATATAACTGTATGTATAGCCGTCCTATAGTGGTATCCTGGTTTATTAAGACTCAGCTTCCTTCCCAAAACACTACGTCAGTGAGGTAGCAGAAGGACAAAACAACACTGGCCTGACCGTTTGATTCATTGAAATCGCATCAGTACACGTATGATATCTTCTTAAGCTGCATCATATTTATATACAGGTTTAAGCTTTCTGGTTAAATTATTATAAATGTGATGATGTGGAATTAAAATAGGTAATCTTTCTATCCAAAAAGTGGTAGCAAGTGTACAACTCCCATTATGCACTCCAACAGGAGAAAGAGGGATTACAACATATTTCATTTCACCAAATCAAAGGAACTTTGTGTAATGGGCAGAATTGATTCTCTATGGATCCTCTCTTAACTCCAAATTCTGTATTAGTACACGTAAGTGTTATAGTTACTTCTTGCTTCTCCTCCATATGCTAAGGTATTTCTTCTCTACACTTGACCTTGTTCTACATTTGATTGAATTAATTGTAAGCTCTGCAGGTGACAATTAAATTACACTTCTGTTTAGTTTATACAAGTTTGGATGTATGGATCACGGTACAGGTGCAGGTGCATTTCCACTTGTCCCGTCTTCTGTCTCCTCTTGGGTGTGGCATAGCCTTAGAGCACTGTCAATGCTATGTAGCTCATTATGTTCTGTCATACTACAAGTGTTGCATTGATAGTAAATCATATTAAATAAGGGTGAGGCGAGGTTTGCTGTCACTAGAGTTAGATTTACTTAATAATTCATCTTGTTAATTATAACCTCCTTTCTTTTAGATCCTTGCTGCTACAATTGACAACTCCAAGATTGTCCTGAGTGGACAATGCCCGCTGGCAGCAGATGATTTCAGAACCAAGTGAGTAGTTTTACCCCTTTGCCTTATTTTGGGGCATGAGTTCAAATCAGATGTCAGCTTTTATGTTTTTATGCTTTTATATATTTTGACTATGTACCTTCTGAACTAAAATTTCCACAATGTTAGTAGTCAGAACAGGAGAAGGGTTAGATATGTAGATAAAGTAAGTTCTAGTTCTCCAAATCCAGGATGGGTAGAGGCCATAGTGTGAACCAACAGCAAATTAGGCCAATTTTGCATGTAGCTGCTCGGTTTTCTCTGTAAATCTCTGCTGTACTGGAAAATCAACATTAATTAGATTCATTTGATCTCATTTGTTTGTCAGGTTTTGTGCTTTAGGACATTGTCTATAGCAGATGAAAAACCATGAGGAGTTAATAAAGTTGCCACTATGTCCATTTATGGCAACATCAGTTTATATTAAGCTGCAAGTACACAAATGCCTTTCTCTCTCTGGGATTGTGGAGCACGGACTGTATTATCTAGAAAAGTTGGAAAACACTATCCAGCTTTCTCTATAACATTTGTAACAAAGTTTTGGAAATACTGCCTCCTATATTTAACCAAATGTAATAATACATTGCTGAAAAATGGTTGTAATATCACACACACCTGAGTTGAAGAGTGGCACTGTTTGGGGTCATCAAATGAAATAACTTTTTACTTTCCGATGACAGCTAAGTAAGATAGCTCACAATCTTCTCTCTAGAATCCCAAGAAGTGAACATCTTTCAGTTAATGCTTGTGCAGTCATAGGAAATAAGAATTGACCCCTGAGTGACATATGACATAATATTGAGCTAGAGAGAGGGCAACAATAACTGTTTTGCCCTGGTCTGGATACTTAGAGATACAGAAAAGGACCATAGACCAAATCTCCATAATGGGTGAAGAGGCCTAAATATGATTCCTTTTAATTTGAGCTGGACCTCTAGGGTGTGGTCTGCTTTCCTGTAGAACAATATACATCTGCTCCAGAATCCTTATTTTAATTTCCATTGTTCAATCTGAATAATAAAGACCGAAGGAAGTTAATGAGTATATTGGTCACGCCACACAGGACACAACAATGTGCATAACACACGTTACCTTCAGATAAGGTGACTTAAACACAACGGGATGAATAACCCTGCCAAGATTCATCAATTTCTTAACAATATTAAAAAAGCATTAGGTACAGAATATCCTCTTGTCAACACAACCATGCTGGTACATGTCCGGTTCTGACTTGGTCCTTCGCAGTATAAGATGACACAGTCTGTACAGTTTCCCCTGCCTACATGTTGGTGTTCTGGCTGACTACCCAACTAAGCACCTATTGTGTGTCTGGGATGTTGGCTGAGATCCTGCTGAGCGGCTGGATTAACCCATTGGATTGAAAGCCCACCTATATGCCCAACAAACACTATTTTATTTACTGAAATATTAGATTGCCAGAAGAATAGTAGGAAATATGTGTCCACATACAATGTTGGTAGAGTTCTCTTGATATGGAGAACCATGGTGAATTACTTAATTTCCTTTTGATGGCACTGCCTATAAATTTACTAAACTGGTTACTATTGTGGAAACTTACTCTAAAAGTAGGACTTTCTATAATTAGACAGTGTTCCAAAGTAAAAATTGGGTATCATATTAATTGAGCTTTAATTTGGCATCGTATTCATGTTTGGAAGTATCTCCACCTTCCTGAACAGGTCTAAATGTTATAGTGGGAATTATAATAAATCATCTGACTCCTTATCTTAGGTTTGAGAATGAGCTGCTCTTCGCCAGAGTGTGGAGCTGATATTAATGGACTACGTAGAGTGTTGGATGAGTTTGACCTTGGCCAGAACTGACCTTGAGCTCCAGATTGAGAACCTGAAGGAAGAACTGGCCTACTTGAAGAAGAACCATGAAGAGGTAAACTTTCACAAACTATTTAGATCATATATGGTCAAAAGCAGGAACATACATATAAAGGATTCTTACCACAGATATTTTTAGAGGTATAATATCTCCTTAAAATTATTTTACTAGACATGTGAGGTCCAATGTTTCCATATGAATATATTTACTTTCCCTTCAGGAATGCTTGCACTGCGTGGACAAGTTGGAGGACAAGTCAGTGGGAAGTAGATTCAGCAACCAGGTGTAGATCTAACCAAGATTTTGGCTGATATGAGAGACCAGTATGAGCTTATGGCTGAAAGGAAACCGCAAGGATGCCGAAACCTGGTTCTTTACAAAGGTGAGAAGTTAAAAGTTTACTATTTGTTTTTCTTTGCCTTAAATTCTACTATTAGTATTTTATCAATATACTATTCTTACTATTTATTTTGTATTATTTTTCTGTATGAGGAAACTGAACAAGGAAGTCGCTGTACACAAGAGCAGACCAGACAGAAGAAGACAACAAGAGAAAGCTCCACTCATAAAGGACCTGGATCATAAACTCCAGTCTCAGCTAAGCATGGTAGTACTGGGTGATTGCTAGCAATTGTTTGGAAAATAAGAGTTTATGGGATAATGCCACAAAATAATTGTTTTCTCTCTCTCTCCCTTGAATACCCTTGCAGAAACGAAGCACGATCGGCGCACAGTTATCACAAATACAAGCATTACAGCAGTGGAATCAGCTCGTGACCTCCGTCAGACATGGACGCCCAAAACCATGAGTACAAGAGATGCCATGGACATCAAGACACGTCTAGAAAAGGAAATTGCCACCTATCGTCAGGCTCTTGGAAGACACGATGCACATTAAGTAGATTTTTCTTTTGTACAGACCCAAATATATTTTTTTCTGTCTGTAAACGGACGTCAACTCACAACCACAGCTTGTGAGAAATTTCATTTCATGTTGAAAAGTTTTTCCATTTTAAATGGTCTATCATACCTACCAACATTTTCATCTACTTCCTGACACATTTAACCCCTAATGTTATCCCCTCAATCCAGGCAGAACACAATTGTATGGAATTATGGTTTTCCAAGTATATCTAAGTTTGTGTGCGCATAAGTATTGAATAACATACTTATTCTAATATCTGTCACTTTCTTTCTACAGGCTTATGTGGGCTCTACCAAAGACAGTGGTATGCTCATGTATTCTTTTATATTATAGTTAAAAGGGTTGGACATGGGTTAAAAACATATTTTCAACCCTTTTGAGTTGTTGAAACTTTTATCTGTGAATACAGCGTAGATTCTGTGATGCCATTGCCGGGTGTGGCGTTATCACTAGTACACCCCGCTCAGCCAGGGAAACATAAAAATGTAGCGTCAAGCCAGTACAAAACAAACCTCATGAGAAATATGTACTATAGAAGATTGGAGGAAATGTTTTAATTCCTTTTGACCTTCTTGTGACAGGTCCCAATCTTGGTTTTAACTCACATAAACTAATAAGTACTCTGAGCATATCTAGGTGGCAGTGGCTTACTTATAGCTCCTGACTCCACTGCAAATTTACAACAGGTCACCCACCTGGCATATTCCATCTATAAGACCTGGATCCTCGTCTGGGGCCCACTAGGAGATGTAAACCACCAGATGTACACTGCTGCCTCAGCTCTACCTTTAACCCCTGTAAAACAATTAAAGGGTTAACAAACTTCATAAAAGTTGTTTTACGTACGTTGAGGGGTGTAGTTTCTATAATGGGGTAATTTATGGGGTTTTACTTTTATTTAGGCCTCTCAAAGTGATTTGAAACCTGAGCAGGTCCCTCAATAGCAGGATTTTGCGTTTTTTATGAAAATGTGAAAAATCGCACCTAACGTTCAAAGGCCCATAACATCCTACAAAAATAAGAGGATGCCTAAAAAACCATGTCCACATAAATTAGACATTTAGTGAATGTTAGTTATTACATTTTTTTTGCGGTTATGACTATGTATGGAAAAAGTAGAACATTTTGAAGTTCGAAAATCAAGAATTTTTCCAAATTTTCACCAAATATCTGATTTTCTCATAAATAAATGCAAAACATAACACCAAAATTTTTCAACTAACATGAAGTACAAAGTGTCACGAGAAAACAATTTTAATATCACTTGGATATGTTAAAGCGTTTCGAAGTTATAACCATTTATAGTGACACAGGGCAGATTTGAAAAAATGGGCCGTGTCAGGAAGGTGAAAAGTGGCTTCAGCATTAAGGGGTTAAAGGAAACCTCAAAATCTAGCATGATAAACCAGGGTCACTTACTCATAGATCTAGGGAAAATGACTGTGGTAATATTCTTATATTTGTTATCCATGTCCTTATTCCTTCCGAAATAAACTTAAAATGATGCTAATGAGTCGCAAGGTCTCCTGGGGGTGTTACCAAAGCCCCTCTGTGCTGAAGATGTAATGCTCAGCACTTACCCCTCCATCTGCCTGATGTAATCTCACACCAACAGAGGAAGGTTTTAGCAGACAGTTGGAGGGAAAAGAGTTTCTGCAGAGTGTAAAGCTGTGAAGCTACAGCATGAGGGGCTCTGGTAATGCCCCCAGGAGCCCTTCAGGCTCATTAGCTTAATTTTTAAAGTTGTTTATAGGAGGAAGGAGGCCATGGATAACACATATAAGAAGATTTCCACAGTCACAGTGCCTGTATCTATGAGTAAGTGTCCCTGGTTTTTCATGATGGATTTTGAAGGTAGATTTCCTTTAACATCACATTTACAAATGATTGTTTTTATTCACTGTCAAGAATGATACGGAGCTAAAAAAAATGGTGAGAAATAACAGTAAAGAACTTAAAGGGAACCTGTCACCACATTTTTAAAGCATTTTAGAGCCCTAGTAACTAACTAACACCCATCTTTTAGGTAAAAAATAATTCCCCTCAGATCCCCATTAAATCAGAGTTATAATCTAGCCTGGCAGCTAGGGATCTTTGGAGCGAGTTGAGGGGTGTGGCCTAATGTCATGTGACCAGGATGACATCATCACAGGTCTTTTAGCTACTAAACATTAGCAAACTGTACATAACTGAACACATAAAACAATCACAGCAGCTTCCATGGACTTCTACTCCTCTCCATGCAGGCTGCTCTGATTTCATGTGATACAATATGCTTTGATTTCATGAGCTTGGTGTACAGTTTTCTAATGCTAAAAATCTAAAGGACCCGTGATGATGTCATCCTTGTCATATGACATTACAGTTGCATAGAGAGATGGGCTGGATGGGAGCTGCTGGATTCAGCCAAGCCCACCTCGACTCGCTGTAGCCATGCTTAGACACCAGCTAAAATTATAAAGTTGAATGTATGGTAATCTCAGGGGAATACTTTTTACATAAAAGAAAGGTGTCAGTTAGTTACTAGGGCTCTATGGAAACCTGTCACTACCTGCATTTGGGAAAAATGTGTTATTGATAAGCTATCAAGGCTAAGGAATTACCATTCATTTTAAATGTTTAGGTCAGTTACCTACTGCCAGATGACAATGCTCCAAATGCCGCATCCCACCAGAAATATACATTATATATATACGGGGTGCAAAAGTATCATTTCTACTGTGGCTTTTTGCAAGTCTTCATACATGAGGATACAATTTTTATTTTTTATGTAACCAGAAATTTGGAGCCATCCACATAGGTTGTGTCTCTGGTATTGTAGCCTAAACTGTTTTTTGTACTGATCTCACTACCCCCCTACTTGCACACACCATTTTATCCATTGTTACAGCAAGCATTTGTGCACACAGTCGGCTGGGAGGATATTATTTGGAATCTCACTGTGTAAACCTAGACACACACAGATAAGATAATAGTGTTTTTAAGTGTGATTAAACTGCAAGTAAAGTGCCCCTCTTACTGATACTACAGGAACCTTAGTCTAGATCAGTCATTAGTCTCATGTGCATGGGTTGGCCCTCTAACCACTGTTGGCAGATTTAAGGAATTTTTTTTTATTTTAACTATTATTTCCAAATAATCTTACAGTAGCAGAGGAAGTATCGGCACACAGTGGGAGTGGGGGGGGGGGGGGGGGTGCTCCTGCACAGTGTAACAGCCTGTGATGCTCTGGTAACCTCCCTCTACAGTATCCTGTTCCCAACAATATTCCCAAGTTGCGCACAGTCCACCACATTTGTTGTGAGATGGATGTCACAGGCCAGTATTCATAAGGACTCATCAATCGTATTATATCTTGCCACAGGTCAGGTTTAAGCCAGTCCAATCTATTATCTGCCCAACAGTTGTCTGGCAGCCACATACCTTCCTCCTGAAAAAATTGCATAGCCATATACAATTCCTATGATTGGGGTCTTCAAAAATTCATATGACCATCAGACATTGTAACAGGTCAATTTTATCTTTGTGGTATAAGTGATGATTGTGCATATTTACAGATTGTTACACCGATTAGTCATTCTCCCTAAGAATCACTCAACTTTCTGCATAAGAGGTTTCTGAACGTTTCCTCAATGTAAGTACTTGGGCTTCTCCAACACCCAGGCTTTATCAAGATTACCAATCACAGACACTTCAATTCTCTCAATACATTTTTGAAGTGTAATTCCATCATGATAGTCTAGTGTATAGATGTCATCAGGGTATGTGGAAAGTGTGTTGTACAATATAGGCTGATTATTGCCGGGTAGAAAAACATTATTCTGTGGAACATGTAGAAATGACTCATTCTAGCGATATCTCCACAAGAGTCAGGGAGTGGAATATCAGGGTCAGGAGTGGGGGATGTCAGCCAGGACATACTTAGCTGGAATTTGTAAAATGCTATGATAAGGGGTGCGGGAATAGGCGTTGTTAAAGGGCCCAGTACTGGCAAAGGAGAGATGTATCCATTTGTAGAGAGGGGGTGCCCAGTGCACCAAGGGCCAGCTGGATGAGAAAGCCAAAAGCTACTCTGCCATATAACAAGACATATTATAAACAACAAGTAATAGATTGAACCCCCTAAAATGCTGATTGACTCTCAACTAGACTACTGTAACTCTCTACTAATCAGTCTTCCACTCACTAAATTGTCTCCTTTCCAATCTATTCTGAATGCGTCAGCCAGGCTTGTCTTTCAGACCAAACACTACATGGGTGCCTCCAGTCTGTGCCAGTCACTTAACTGGTTGAAATAATCAACCTCATCTACAAAGCTCTGCATATAATGCTGCACCTCCCTACCTCTGCTCTCTCATCTCAGTCTATCGCCCAACCCGTGCTCTCTGATCTGCCAGTGATACTAGACTAATCTTTACCTAAATTCGAACCTCTCGCTTACGTCTCCAGGACTTCTCCCAAGCTGCAGCAGTTCTTTGAAATGCCCTTCCCTCCAAAGTTTCAAAAATGCTCTTAAAACCCATCTTTTTTAGGCAAGGCTATTACACTCGGTAACTGCACCAAATATCAACTCTCTCTTTACTAATCCATTTGTCCTCCTCCCATCTGTTATCCAGCAAAATCCAGATATATACCAAGCACCAGGCTTCTCTGCAGTCCCATTGACTTTGGACTTTGTGTATAAGATGGCGGCTGATGGCTGGTTCAGGCAGCAGCATTTTTATTCTGTTCCTTTATAAAAAAAGGCTGGACCATTAAACAAGATCTTGACCCCCTCCTCATCATAGACTGTTGGGCTCATTTACTAAGGGCGCCGCTGGGACGGGGTTTTAAAAGGGTTTTTTGGCGCACGCGATCGAATTTTGGTGCAATCGCACCGACTTTCAGGCAACACAAATCGGGGGGAGGGGGCGTGCCATCGGACGATCGGACAGATTTGGACAAATCACGGGATTTATTTTCAAAATTGTGTCACAAGCCAAGCACTTACATGCACCGAGAGGAAGATGGTGAACTCTGGCGGACCTGAGCGAGGAAGCGACACATGCAGGATATCGGGTGCACCATCTTAGTGAACCGTGGCACAGTGCATTCCGAACGGACAATGCACTTTCGGGAACTTCGAGGGACTGGCTAAGTAAATTTTCCTCCGGTATGTCATATTATTCCATATGACTGTTTGTACTCTGTAGTATGTTATTTGTATATGTCCCCTATGATTTGTAAAGGGCTACAGAATATGATGTTGCTTTATAAATAAAGTTTATAATTATTTATGGGGACTATAAAATGGACTTCACAGTTACCCAAATTTGTAAGTAATGCAAAGCTGTAGTAAGGAGCAAGGATGTGAAAGAGAGAAGCAGTAATTCTGATCACTACCTATGATCCACTTTCACCCTGAGAAAGGCTACTGCAGTGGAGCGTACATGCGCTACATTCATACATTATACCTAATGCTATACTATATTTCACTGTGGAAACTTTGCAGACCGTCGGAGATGGGACTCCTCACCCCTCCCATCTCCATAGAGGGCCAGGAGGCTGTGCCGCAATACAGGCCGGACTATGGTCAGCTCTATCTGCTCTATTAACTGCCCGGCTCGTTCACAGCACTGAGACAGTATATAATGAATGTCAATGGCGTCCGTTATCTGCCGCAGTTTGTATTGATACTCTGGACCAGAGATAAGCTACTATACCACTCCATTATCTAGACTTTATATCGAAAAGAACTAAGGTATTCAATAAAGAATAGTCTCTAGCGTTTGTTTTTGGTCTTCTTCTGTGCAGTTAATAAATATCTGTGAATTTCTTACAGAGTTGAGAGCTGTTGAGCTTAAATTATTACTTCTACCTCCTGGTGCGAATGTGACACATGGGTGTAGGGTAACTTAGAAATAAAGTGCATAGTCCTGAGTATTCTCCAATGTTATGATATTACATAAGGTCACAGGTAGAATACTAATAATATAGGTTCCTCAAGGCGGTGGTTATTTGTAGGACATTCCTCTTTTAAAGTGGAACTGGATGGAAGAATATTAAGACTTTAACTAATGTGAACACAATAAACAGAGCTACTAAAGTGGTGAAACATGGATTGTAGAACTGACTAATAGTAAACTATTGAAAAAGAACACATTCACAAGATAATTACTTAAAGTGTTGGTATGGGTCTGCAAAAGTGGCATCTGGACATGAAAAGAGATGTGCCAAAAATGGCAGATATGTACAATGGTCAAAAGGTCTCCACAAATTTAGTGACAAATTAAAATACTGTCTAATTTATTATGAAGGCAAAGATTTTCATTTTGCAGTACAGAAAGCTTCACATAAAACTGAAAACTCAGTGTTGTCAGTGTGTATGCCAGTGAAGTAGCTGTTCCCTTTTATGGTTCCAGAGACATTATGAAATTACATGACCAAAGGTTTATCTTCTAAGGGATTCTGCTAAGCTTGCAGAAGTTATGTGACTTTCCTAACTTGGTGTTATAAAGTGGACATGCTGCAAGTCTTATTGTACAATTGAGCTTTTCTATAGATAATTCCAAAAACTAAATTAGAGCTAGGGGTTGTTTTGGTACAGGACATAACAGGTCCCTGTAAACGTGTTGCAATGTATAGGTTCTATCTAATATGTTTCATGTGTTTGCAATTGGTGGGCAAAGATGGAGTTTCGGGATGGTATAGAAAATTTGTATTTGTAAATGTTATTATGATATGTGTGAGTTATTCCAAGAGTTAAGGATAATGGAGAAAATGTACATTTAACAGCGGACTCAAGTAAGCTGTATGGGTGTCTCTAGGTTGCCAATGGAAGTATAAGGTTCTTTATGGTATCCCTTGGTACATGTTACCACATTTGTCTCAAATGAAGTCCGATAAATGAAAGGCTACACATTTGGCATAGTGGAAACATTCCTGGGAAACTATGTAGACAAGCAATATCCTAATAAAGCCCTGCTATCATAGGTAAAACAAGTCACCACATTATTTCCTACACAGGGGGCTGAGTCCATTGTATCACTACTAATTGATATGATGGATCCCAGATCATCACACCAGCAGTCAGGGTTTCTCCAGAGCAAAGGGAGGACTGATACACTTACCATGAGACCTCAATACTTCATTCCACCCAATAGCAGCACCCAAGCACAACTTGTCGCTAGAGATATTCTAATTTGTAGGACTTATGTTCACAGCACAAACTAAAACAAAATTGGTTAGCTGTCAATGGCAGGACATATAATGGCTACCATGACATTAAGTTATTTTTGTCTGGATGGTGGGCAACAAAACTGTTTGACCTGCTTATGTTTGTCTGGTATCAAATAATTCTCTCTACTGATGTTTTACGTGGCCTTGAGGCTGTTCACCATATGTTGTCTCTCCAAACCATTTCTTCCACCATATTCCAACAGCTAGATCAAAGACAGGCAACATCACAAGCATGTTTCTAATTTTGTATTTGTTATAGTTCTTTACCATTACAATTTTCTTTACCAGATTTGCAAGTCTTGAGTGCCACCTGTAAATGGGCGTTTTTATTGTTTTCATTTATAGCCTGATCGTGTCCAGGTATTTAGGCTGCAGCTGCATTTCCTGTGATATAAAGCTGTGTGCATGTGTTGATGAATTGTAGGAGGACATTATTATCAAAAAATCATGGGAAATGGAATTGGAAGTTTCTGTATTTCTTTTTGTGCAGCAATATTTTGGGCTTAAAGACTCAAATTGAGAGAGCTCCTCGGACAAAAGGCTGAGAACTGATTCAATTTCTTCTTTGAAGACCTTCTTCTTAGTTTCCAGATGTGTTTGAAAGAACCACATTGACAAAGGGAATAGTAATAACCAGCTGCCTTGTTATTCATACATCTCAAACAGGAATAAGAGAAGAATGGTAGAATGTAATGTTTTGGATATGGTCCATCACAGTTATCTCATACAGGATACAAGCATTTACAAAAACTGACATGTCAGAAGAGGCAACATGACCTCCTGGACTGTGGCAGTGACATCAGGATCTCCCACTGTAACATATTCCTCACACTATGCTGTGCCCCCTTGACATCAAGCATTACATTTCCAGAAAACCTAATAACAGAATCTCAAAACTGGCATATCTATTCCAAAAGGAACAGATTCCTAATTATACACAGTGCTGTTTCGATGTTGGTGCATCTCTTCAGTCCAGTGATGGGAGCTGTTGTAGATGATTGAGAGGCATTCGAATAGGAAAGAGAAGTAAGAGTTCTCCTTACAGAGACTTTTCCAATAAATGTGATCCTTCTGGAATAGATCTACTGTACCATCTACTGTATCATGACATTAGGCTTCCTGAACGTCATGCTTGATGATGTTAAGGGGGCTGCCTTACAAGATGGCTAAAAGGCAATGTTTTTCTTATGCCATCCTAGAAAATGTATTTGCATATTTCCCAGAATTCTTCAGTGGAGCCTCATGCCTGTTAGATGGCCTTTATTGGCAAAGACTCTATAATGAGTGCTCTTATTTGTCGATCTAGTAATTCTTATAATAATAATCTTAGAATTGGTCGTCTATAGCAGAAGTTGGGGGTAATACCTGCCTCTGCAGTGATTAGTGCCCCCTTTTAAAAATGTATACCACCAATGTAATTATGGCTTCCGGCTGCTACAGGTACAAGGTGCCTGCCCATCTAAATGTTCTCTTACTGTTTAACAAACCTTGTATAAATCAATAGTAAAAGTGACTACAAGAAACTTTGGCACATATCTTATCTATCTCTATATCTATTTTAGCTCAAAGGTCATTCTTTCTTCGCTCTCTCCCTACTTACCCCCTTCTCTGGTTTAGTTGATTTACAGTCTGAATTACCTATTTTAACGATACAGCAGGAGCTTACTGAGTTGGAAGAACATAGAAGATTTATGCAGGGGGTCTCAACCCACCAGCTAAAAGTGGGCAGAAAATTCACAGACCAAACAACAGAGATGATAGCTCACATGATAATTCAAAAAAATCAGGGGTTTTCATTATAATCTCCTATTTAAAAGAGCATGACACAATTAAAGAGAGAATATCATCGATGAGCAGACCTGAACCGCAATGAACAAAGTCCAGGTTGGCTTCACCCCCCAACGTTACTGATCGTGTAGTATCATCCTTTACATGTCATAAGAAAAGCCACCCACAGTATGTATTTTTGGCAGCGGTTTTGTCACTTTCCCTGTGACGTAATGGGGAGTGCTAGTCCTTGGGAAAAATCATGCAATACCCACCAGACCAAAATACTGATGGTTCCCTTCATCACAACAGAAGATGAATGGAAGGTCTTCTGCACACCTTCCATTCCCTACAGAGATCTCTTCATGAAATGTAAGGGTCTTCGGCTATTATATACAATGGGGGAGATTTATCATATGCCAACGCTCCATGCGCTGGTGTATAATCGAGCCCACTCCCTGCCACTACGGCAGACAGATCATAAGGCTAAGACCTCATGAGGTATCCACCAGCCGTGCTTCGCTGACAGCAAAACTACACTGGGTCCGACCTGGTGCCAAACCTTCAAACACTCAGAGGTGAATCTTCACAGATTTCTAAAAAGTGTGCATAGACGGTGCAGAAACACCTAATCCACCAGCAGCTGCACCCATTAACACCCCCTCCATTCCCACATGGCGTTGAAGATGGCCATAGTCCCCAAAAATTGGTCCATGGTCCCAGAAATGCAATTATTTCAGTGATTTCTAACACGAGGATGTTTTCAAAACATTAACACTATAATGTTGGAGTTTCTCAAGCAATAATCTAGCTTAATAGTCACAAAGACTATAACACTTAGGTAGTTATGCCGACTTATTAGCTTAGACTGTCAAGAGATTTCAGGCAAAGTGCTATAAATGGTACGTGCGAGGGCGGGTGCACAAATAACTTTATGCCTAGTAAAAGGAAGATGTCTAATTGTAAATGAAACATGGCAAGTGGGTGTTACAAATAGCACATAGTAGGTGGACCGAAATTCTTTTTTTTAACTCAAAAGCTTAAAGTTTCAGTTATTAAGGAACTGCTCCTTAGTTGAATGTGGGTAAGGTAAACATTGACAATCAGTTGTGATATATCTACACCTCATAGAGTAATGCGAGCATCAAATTGAGAGATAAATCTTGAAATTGCTGGAAGTCCCATCCAATGGACCCCCCAATGATTTGGGACAATGAATTTAAGTCGTCTCATTGATACCAATGGCATGGTCTTGGTGTCCAATCTTTTCCTTTAGGTTTGTGTAGCTTTTGCTGGTAAGTTAGGTAAGGGAACCTTAGTTACAAAAAGCCAGATGTAATATAACTATAGAGGAAACATATTAACTGTAATTACTAAAACCCACTCGGCAGAAAATGTCTGAACTTTATGTATCAGACTAAAAAGCAGAAGGAGGAAACTGGCTCAATCCCAAATTCTGTTCCACCCTTGTTCCTCCCTACGACCTCTGCCTCTCAGCATTGGCTTGGTATGTGTTGCCATAGAGAGGATTATCCTGTTGAGATAAATATGCCGGTCTTACTGTCAGATCTCTAAGCGACACACAGGCTCTTTTAGAAAAATGTGAAACCTGCATATTGTTTTGTTGTTTCTTTGTGCACTTCATCGAGTTCTCACTAGCTTTTGTAACAAGTTTGGTATTTAGAACATTTGATGGGAACAATGTAAAAAGAGGTGAAACAGCTGTGAAGAACTTCAGTATTAATGAGGTTAAGATGAACTACAAATTATGAGGGTCGGCTCTTTTTCAAGAAACAGCGTCATGTTGGTTCATAGGCTATGTCAGGTATTGCAGCTATATTCGCCTAAAGTGCAATAACAAATAATAGAAAGAACAAAAGACAATGGGGGGCATTCATTAATGTGTTGCAGGCTCCAACAGTGCAGACCTCGACAACACTAGTCTAGTGCCATGCCAGAACCTGTGATGCTGAATCATCGTTGTGAGATTGAATCTGTCCCAGTGTAAGACTTTCATTTCAAGTTCTACTTTTAGACTTGCAAAATGTGGTACATCCTCTCAATTTTTTTGCCGCATGGACTAATTTCCATAGGGCTATGCCACATTTCTATAGGCCACGCCCCTTTGTTGGGTAAGTTGGAGAAGGGACAAAAAATGGCCTAATAGGCTTGATAAATTAGTCGGAAGGCGTTCTAGATCTTTTTTTGGGCACAAATCCTGCATTTTTTAGTGTAGAAACAATAATGAAACCCCCTCACCCCCACCCCAATGTCCCATGACCATTGGAAAAGAATATAGAATATTAGCAATTTTTTTTTTGTGTTTTTTAAAAAGGGGTTATCTAAACAGCAACTTCATGTTTTATGATTTGGGTGGAGAAGTAGAGATCACTATAAACTGTTAGATGGAAAATGCAATATAAATTCTATAGATTATTGGCCAATATAAATATACTTTCATAAAGATTCACATATTGCATCTACTTATCTCAGAGCCATAACTAACACCAACATGATAAGATAAGAAAAAAGATAAGAACAATAATCTCCTAGCCCGAGCAGTATTATAGGGGTCATAGACTACAATCCAGTGGATTAATTAGGTTGACTTTTACTTTTTTAATTATTTTCAAGATTAGTAGCACTATGGGGCTTATTTACTAAGGGTCCAGGGGACTGTGTCGCACACAATCGGATTTTGGCGCAGTGGCGCCGACTTCCATGCGACAAAATGGGGGGGCGTGCTATCAGACGATCGCAAGAACAAGCACTTACATGCACCAGGAAGAAGATGGTGGACTCCGGGGGACCTGATCGGGGAAGCGACACATGCAGGATATCGGGCGCACGTTCTTAGTGAATCGCAGCAGAGTGCATTCCGCTCAAACAATGAACTTAGGGGAACGCACCAGGGACAGGTAAGTAAATGTGCTCCTATGTGTACACTGCGTAATTCATTACATTGACATCGAATTTTTATTTGACTGAGGAGCGGTATCGGGCAGCAGTACATCGGGTCAGCCTGGGTTGATGAGCCTAAGGACCAACCTTTAGTTACACAGGACCTGTGCTTTGGGACGTAGTCACCTTGGAATGGGTTAGTCTTCTGCTAGACTATTATGTTTCAGTTTGGGCCCAGTGGAGTATCGTCAGGTACTCTACAGAGGAGTCAGGGTAAATAACAACCGGCTGAAAACATGGCTGACAGTATATGTACATAGTATTAGGGGAATCAGCCTGAGTGCCAGGTAGAGTTTATATTTGGTTCTCTTCAGCTAAACATAAAATCAAAGATTTTGTGGCCCTCAGCTGGACCAATGTGGGGTGATATTAAAAGAATATATTCAGCTCAGTTTGTTGACATACAGTCCAGCACCTGTTTCATTCACAGACAAACCGGCTGAGCAAGGTAGAAATCCAGAGATGATTGCATGTCCTTATTTATGACTTGGGATGGGTCTTACTGTTAATCCACTGTGAAAAAATACATCATTGTCTTCTTACTTTCCTTCCCTACGGCAATAGATTGTTTGACAACTGAAACTGATTGAATCAGCCAAGGATATTCTCATTGATTTATATAAAGGAACGTATTGTAAGGTGCACTTTCTATTTCAGGGGCAGACAGAGAGTCGCCATGCAGGAGCTTTCCAACTGTGTGATCCACAGATGAGAACTGTAAGCATAACCCTTTATGTGCAGTACAATAGAAGTCAATTAGATTTCCATCCCTAAACATGATCCAGCCACCAAAAATTATCCCATTTTTACCAGTGTCTTTCAACCAGCCATGAGGCAAACTGAGCCTCTTGCCTTTGGCAGCAGCATCTGCAGCAAGGTGGAAGGCTGCATCAGGGGTAGACAGATAAAATAACAAGGCAGGATTTATTAAATGTCTGAAGTCACTCTTGATCACGGCAATACACTTCTTAAAATGGTCCACAAAAAAGGATAAAGATGCATTAAATTGTACCATGATCATAAATAAACAGGTGCATTTCCCCCATATGGTCCTTCCTTCTGCCACCATGCAAGGAGTTGGTGACTTTTTTGTATTGTTTGTGTTTGTAAGTGTGTGTGTGTGTGGGTGGGGGGGGGGGGATATTAGGTCTAATATTAGGTCTAATAAAAAGTTCTGCACCGCTTTCTTGATATTTCTTGATATGTAAAGTAAAGATGAGAAATGCCTTTAACCTCATCAGCCAGACATTTCTGTCCATAAAATGCCCAAAAATAGAGGGTCATGTGATCTTAACTGTCCATGACCCAAATCCATTCCAGGACTTTAAAGGGGTTTTTCCATGAACAAAAGTAGGCCCTATCACAAAATAGGCCTAAATGTGCGATCAGTCGGGTTCTCATGTGATGAGATCCCCAGATCTCGAAAACAAGGGATCGGCTCAGACCTCTCGTTACTCTGCTTCCAGACTAATGGAGCCACGCGATGACCGTTCTGGCTCCATTATCTCGATGGAGCTACGGAGACTCGCCGAGCGCTGCAGGTCATTTTCGAATCTGTGATAGGCCTAACTGTTGTTTGTGGATAAGAACCCCTTAACAGAGAAGATTGTACCACAATTTAAACCACATCCAAACCAACATGCCTTTTTATTAAAGATACAACTCTTGGTCCATCCTACCCAGACTGTATAACTGACACTCTTGTCTCTTTCAAACTTTTGGGCATTGCCCCTTCCTCCTTGTGTCAGATTGACAGGTCCTATACTGCTAGACAAGCTGCTAATCATACACCGACATGTATGTGATCTATAACAATGAATCACAGCATGGCCATCCATGGGGATGAGTAAGACGTAGAAGCTCCATGGAGGCGATACTGTGTGATTTCATGTGACAGATACATCATGGGGGAAGATAGGCAAATTTTGGGCGGAAAGACCATAGGATGACATCACCGTGGTCACATGACATGAATGTGCTGAAGTAGTAAAGAGTCCTAGTAATGGCGTAGTATTAGGAGGGCCAGTGAGCAGGGTGACACACAACCACTGATTCAGGTATGTATCATAGTATTTTCTTAAGTAAACTAGATTTAGTCAATTAAAGTAACTTTCAGAAGTGGCTTTAGTTGCTAGGCTCACGGTACAACCGTAACTCATGTATTGTGTCAAAGTTGTGGGACAGGTTCTCTTTAAGACTGTCACAGCAGCCTGGACAGGCGCGATTGGTCTCTGGACTTTAGGATCACTTGATCTTTCCATCTATGCAACCTAAAAGTACTTTCATGGACGAACAGCACTTTAGAAAACGGCACTTAGAAAGCAATTTTCTAAACCGGTTCGCTTTATATTTACACATCAAGGGAGCTCAAAGTACAGAACTTATGTAACACCCTTTAAGGACCAGTGATCCCTTTTCGTTTTTTTTTGCGTTTTTATTTTCCTCCCCACCTTCGAAAATCATACT
This sequence comes from Engystomops pustulosus, assembly GCA_019512145.1. Taxonomy (NCBI): domain Eukaryota; kingdom Metazoa; phylum Chordata; class Amphibia; order Anura; family Leptodactylidae; genus Engystomops; species Engystomops pustulosus. The sequence continues at coordinate 40,253,071 of CM033646.1, forward strand.
TATTTATTTTTCTGTTACAGAGCTATTGTGACGGCTTATTTTCTGCTACAAATTCGCACTTCGTATTGATGGTATTAAATATCCATGCCGTGTACTGATGGAAGACGGGAACAAATTCTAAATGTGCAGTGAAAAATGATGAGAAAAACAATTTGACGCCAGTTCTCTTGGGCTTGGGGTTTTATCACACGCTTTCACTGTGTGCTGCCCAAATGACAGGTCTTTTTTTTTGGGTCAATACGAATCACGGGTATAGAAACCAAATTTATAGGTGTTTATAGATGTTTTCATACTATTTACAAATTAAACCTCCTGTTAGCAGAAATAAAAATCTCTTACATTTTGCAGTGTTCTGTCTTGCCTAATAACTTTTTTCATACTGTTGGTGTATGAGCTGTGGATGGTGTCATTTTTTGCGCACTTCGATGGCGGTTTTCATTATGCTTCTATTTTTGAGGACTGTGTTGACCTTTTGATCACTTTTATAGAATTTTTTCTCATTTTTACAAAATGGTGCATAAAAGCCATTTTAGCGACTGTCCGGAGCGCTATTTCCGCTACGTGGGTTAACACAGTGAAAACGGTTTTATATTTTGATACGATACGGGGCTGTTCGAGACGCGGCGAGTAGCCTAATGTGTCTTATGATTTTTTACGGTTTATTTATATTTATATGCGTTCTCAGGGAAGGGGGGCTGATTTTGAATTTTTATGTTTTTTTAATATAATTTTTCTTTTTTTGTTTACACTTTTTTTATATTTTTTTTTTTACTATTTTTTCAACTCCCTAGGGTAGTCTTTAACCCTAGTGTGTGTCTGATTGATCCTCCAATGTATACTGCCATACCTACAGATATGTGTCATGTATTGGGGATTTTTGCATCCAGTCATGTACAATGGTGGCAGAATTCGCACATTTAAAAGATAGCCTCGATCATGAACAGCCTCGGATCTTTGTCGTGATCCCCAGCGCTGTCATGGCAAACGGACGCGCCGCTCCGCCCGTGGACGTCACGGGGAGTTACTTCGGAGCCAAGATGGCGGCGCCCCACCGCCGCCGGCTCTTTAATATGCCGCCGGCTCAGTTTGCCGGCGGCGATCAAGTGTTAACACACGGCCGCTGATCGTGCAAGCCCCTCCGATCGCGATGTGTTAGCGACGAGTGAGCGGTTGTTGCTTCACTATTGCAGAATGCCCGGTGAGTATGGAGGTGCTCAGCCCGTGAGCCCTCTTCATACTCCCCCATGTGCATTACAGTAAGGGTACGTCTCTATATGCGCTATGGGTTAATAGATGTAATATTGGTAACTTCTTAGTATCCCTGCCCTCGACAAGTTAAACAACATTATAAAAACAATTAAGGTAAAGTGAAGCAGCCCCTTTATAGTTGTGCAATAGGTCTAAGATAAACTGTATCTAAGGGCTCATTCACACTGGCCTCGTCATGAGGGGGCCGTACGTGGCGCCGCATGTAATGTGCCCATAGACGGCAATAGCGCCTCATGGTGGGGTATCCTAACGGTGCCACAATGTGTGGCACCTGTCCAGAGAGCCGTCCCACCGCAAAAAGATAGAGTCATTGCCCTATCTTTCGGCTAGTGCGGCCCTAGTGTGGGCCACTGTTTTCCTATGGAGGTAGAGATGGGTCACCTACTCCCTCACCCATCTGCACTAGCGGCGGTATCTACTCGCGCATGTGTGGGCATTAGCCACGTGTTGTAATGTACCCTAAGGCTGTGACTTGTCAGATTTCCTATGCCACAATCCATTTGGATGAGCAGCTTTTAAAATGGGAATTGCCTGAAAATAACCTTAACATCACTGAGATGTTCCAGGAGCAATGTGATCGCAGATACACACACTGATGCCTCCAGAAGAATCCTGCAAGGAAGTTTGCATGTATATGAAAGAAAATGCCTTCCCAATATTCAGAAGCACATTGTTTTGCATCCTGCATGCAGAGCATGGAAAAATCTTTGTTTTCCCTGAGTCCTAAAAATATGAAAAATGGAACGAAAAAAATCAAGATTTAAGAGTGTATTATTTTTGTAAAGCTAACTAGATATAATAGAGATAAATAAGACCAGAAAATGCTGGGATGAACAGCGATTTGACGGGGTCCCATCATGTTGGTACATAGAGAGTGTAAGGTGGTAAAGAAAATGATTTTATAAGGTGGGCACAAATGAAAGAGAGGAAAGTCAGACCATGTAGTGAAGGAGAAAATAACAGTGGTAGAACAGGGAAAACTGGTGGCAGGAAATGTGAGTGATGAGACAGAAACAGGCGTAAATAGGAGGTAAAGATATAGTATACGAAGAGAGAAAGGTAGGTGAAGATGAGAAAAAAAATCCATTATTTTATGTTTAAGGACATCTACCACCAGGATGGAGGATTGTATACTAAGAACCCTACATACTGGTGTGTGTACTCCCTTTGGCAGGATCCACCTCTCTTTAAGCAGCCATAGCTCTTTTTTTTAAAAAAAAGACTTGAGAATATTATTCCAATGGCCGAGGGGCGTCCAGGTCTCCATTTAACATTATATGGAGACTGGAGCCCTCTCAAACTCATTTGCATACTTTTAAAAGCCTGTTTTTTTGTAAGACCAGTACTAAGCTAAAAAAAGAAAGGATACCGCCAGAACAACTACACCAGCATGTACGTGTGGCTTGGTCTACAATCCCTCCCATCCTGGGGTAGATTTCCTTTAAGAACCTGGTATGGCTCTGATACACATAGCATGTTTTGTGAATTGTGAATTTTTTTTTTTCATGGGCCCGCCCACGTGAGACCATGATACAGTTTGGTTTGAGACCCTAAATCATTTGGACTCTGCACTTGTTTTAGGGTCCCATATCTGTTTGACAGGTTTCTCTTTAAACTGCAACTAAACTGATGGTTTGTTCTTGGCCTTAGCAGTTCTTTGTTCTCCTGTGGACAGGACCACCCACTTGCCCCACTAGACCGTGTCATAGAGACTCCAAACGCCACTTCACCTCCATGACCTCCCCTCCCTCCATGGGTCCTCATTTCAGCAGGATCTACATAGCAGTGATGACAGTAACTACAACAATAGTAACATCCTAGTTGTTTATGTCAATCGCTGTGTACATCAACATCAGGGGAATTTCTTTAATAACTTGGATGTCTCTCTCCAAGAGCCTCGGGAAGACTTTTCTCTACACCCATCACCCCCACTCCCCATATCGTGCTCTGGTGTCTTTAGTTCGGCAGCACCTTGTTCACAGTGTGTATGGTGGCTGCTTCAGGACCTCACTGGAGATTCACCAGGCTGTTAGTCACTGCTACACATGGTTATTAACCCCTTAGTGACACGGCTCTACGTGACGTGGGCATTTTATAGCAATTTTAGCAATCCGAATGTTAAGGGCCATAACTTTTTTTTTTTTTTTTGCGATGCTAGCTTACAGCCTGTCTTCCAGGACCATACGAGCAGGTTAAAACGCAAGTATTAAAATTGTTGTTTATTTGTTAGTTTATCCATTCCGTTTAAAAGTGGAAAAATGGCTTTTGTTATATAATTTCATAGTACTGATTTTTTTACTTTTAAAATTAACACAACTTCCTCTAAAATGAACTTGTTCATGAAATCGGCTCATTTTGATATTAATATGTATAGTCCTGGCAAACGGGTGGGCGACATGGCGATTTGTTTTTGTAATGTGTTGGGTGGGATTATTGGGGAACTGCGAATGTATTTTTACTATTTTATTTTATTTTTTTTTTTATTTGTTGTTTTTTAGATTATGCTCCTCGCCAAGAGGTTCATAAAGATTTTGTTCCCGGGGGACATTCTCACAGTTTTTCTCTTTTACATTTTTTTTTCTCATTTACGGAATGAGAACTCGCGCAGCTCTGTGTTACCCTTTAGACGCTGGTGGTCACGTGACACTGCGCTTCCACTCCCTCTATGCACCACGTGTCGATACTGTGAGGGCAAGAACGGGACGAAGCTGTAATAAACTGCATCTTTCTCTTCTCCCTAGGCTTTTGCATTGTCCGCAAAGAACACCGTCCTGCTCCTGCCGGTACGCAGTAGAAACTGCAGTATGTCTAAGAACGTCTTCAAGCGGGGCGGTCCGAAGAGAGTGGAAGGTTCTACCTGCTAAAAGACTTAGACATCGGGCAGGCATGCTGGCGTCACACATCGTAATACTTACTCCCTCCATAGGAACCAATGTGGAAGCCTGTCTAGTATGTGCTTTGACTATTTCGTACAATATGTACTTGGCAATTAACAATGTACATTTTGATATTTGGTTTCATGTAAACTTTAACTTTGAGAGCACCCTTGTTAGAAAACAACTTAATCTTGCTTGACACCCTGAATGGACTCTCAGTATCAAATACTAACATAGTAGAAAAATATCTGTTTTGAATGGGTGTCTGCCCAAAATTGTGTAATGAAGTGGTGTTCCTGTTCTGAGGATTTACCACCTATCACATCTGAATGCAATGAAAATTGTACCCTACCCCACACAAGTAATCCTCTGGATAAAGTTCCCCACATAGCCCTAAAACTACCTGCCCATGAGGCACCTGTACTTGATAACAGCTATTTTTCTGATGTAGACAAGGTCCAAATTCGAGTAGAAGCATGTTTTACTCCAGGATGCCAGTACAACCCCGCCTCCTTCTCTTAGATTGACAGCTCAGTGTCCCCCCCTCTTCATCGCTCAACCTGAGAGATCGGATGTCCTCTCTCTGTCCTCATCCAGTCCCTACCAGATGTTCTCTCACTGTACTGGTTGGGTACTCAGCAGTTGTGTGCGTGTGCAGAAACTGCGATATGTCATACCACCATTTCATCACCCCGCAATGGTGGAGCAAAGCAGGGTTGGGCAGAGCAGGTGGCAGTAGTCCAATGCCCACATAAACATGCAGAAAAGTGTTCGAGCGATAGGTTATATGTGTCTTTCTCGATAAGTTTTCCTTTGAAAGCTTGAATACATCGCAATGCAAAGAATCAGCTGAAAGTTTTAGTTTTTCGAATGCTTTATACCCCTCTCATTCTTTAAGCAGGCATACTGGGCTTTTTGACCACAAAGGGGCCCCCCGCTTAGTGCATTCATGCAAGCTGCAAACTATTAGCATGCATTTGAAACAACATAAAAGGGCTGGCTCTGACTGAATATAGTGGACTGTTATTAATATAGGAATTTATTTTATGTTTGTGGCTCAGGTTCCTGCAATCTTACTAATTAGTCCTTTTAGCTCTGGTTCAGCCCGAATTTTAACCGCTTTGCGCCGATATTCCTTCCCTGAATGCCCGGGATTGTTGTGCACACAATCGATGTGGCGACAGAAATCGGGGGCGTGGCTGCCTGAGAACCCGTCGGATTTGTAGACAACCGCCGCCATTTTTTTAAAAAAATGTGTCCGCTTGACACCCTTTACTCTGCACCCTTCACCCGGCTGCTTGGTGGACTTCATGAATCTCAACGGAATTCAGCGCAGCAGCGACACCTTTGGAATCGGGGGAATTACCTTAGTGATCGCCGAAAGACCCCGAATCCTCCACAGAGTAACGCGCCGCTGGAATCGCGAATGGACCCGGGTAAGTAAATCTGCCCCGTTTTCTGATTGCTGGCCTCAGCTCCTCTTTCGAAATAGCCATCTAGACAAATATACTATCTTCTAGCTAATTCTTTTCTTTCAATCTGGTGTCTAAGGATTCCTGCTAGGTGTGTAGTCCCTCTGTCCGACGTATTACCTAGTTTACAAGGTTGAAAAGAAAGATTTCCCTCAATTGAATGCTAAGTCCTATCGCCATCCGTCCTCTCACATGCATGCCCGGCCTAACTGGCTTCTGGGGTGGACAGCTGGTATGTCCCTGGTACCTGAGTGTCCAGCTTAGCTTATAGCGCAGTTCAGCACTTGACTATGCATATTCTGCAGCTCTGCCACTTCTGATGTATCGGGCCGATGCTTTGCAGCATTTATTCTACGCCAAGGCAGATGCCTGACATAGAAATACATGGCAGCCGGCGCCTTTTTTCACATGTTAAAAGCGCGTCGGGGGCAGTGAATGCCGCCGTGGGCTGGGGACAGTACTGGGGTGACGTTGACGGATTGAGTGGAGCAATAATCGCAATGGCATACGCAATAACTAGCACAGTGGGTGCGACCTATGGCACGGGTTCCAGATGGTAGGCACCTGAGCCGCATTATTGGGCAAGCTCCATGCCATCCCCCAGGGCAGGTTTCGCCAGACCGGACTCAACTTCTCGTCTTGCAGGTCCCAGGCAGCCCAGGACCCTAAAAGGAACTACGAATGACAATCCAACTACTTCTCCTTTCTTGCTACTGTATTGGGTCCTCAGTGCCCTATACAATTTAATACCTCGTCGACAGAGCAAGAGTAATAGTTACTGCTTAAATTGTCGCAATTGGCCTTTGCTTTGCGAAAAAATTTGGGTTTTGGTTGTATTTTGGGCACTCGTTGTAAAAGTTTTGCCCATACTGAGCTAAGCATTGCTGATTATTTCAGTTTCTTTCTTTTCCTTCTTCTTCTTTCTGCTCCACGTGACTGCACAAGAGGTTCGTGATAAATAGGCCCCTATACTTAGTTGGTTGTCAAATCCAAGCATGATTCAATATGGGAAATCATCTTAAATTGTATCCTTTAATTTTTTATTTAGATCACGTTTAATATAGTAACATAAAGGAACTTGATTTATTTCACATCAATGTTTTTATTGTATACCATAAAACTGTATAACTACTACGGGCGTGCCTGCATCTCCTCTACAAATTATTTCACAATACAGACAAGCTGTTTCCAATACAGAACTCTTGATCGTTTGTGGACCGTAGCAATCACAACAACCAATGCTACCACGTCTCCTTTTACCTTTACTTAACTGTCCATGACCCAAATCCATTCCAGGACTTTAAAGGGGTTTTTCCATGAACAAAAGTTAGGCCTTATCCACAAAATAGGGCCTAAATTGCTGATCAGTGGGGGTCTCAGTGATGAGATTTTATTCATTATAAAAAAACATAAGGTAAAGTGAACAACCCCTTTAAGTTGCAATTAGGTCTATAGATAAACTGTATCTAAAGGCTGTGTCTTGGAGATTCTATGCCACAATGCATTTGGATGAGCAGCTTTATAAAATGGGAATGTGCCTGAAAAATAAACCTGAATCACAATGCACAGTGATTCCAGGGAAGCAGGTGATCGCAGATACACACACTGATGCCTCCAGAGAATCCTGCAAGGAAGTTTCATGTATATGAAAGAAAATGCCTTCCCAATATTCAGGAAGCACATTGTTTTGCTTCCTGCAAGCAGAGCATGGAAAAAGTCTTTGTTTTCCCTGACTGCATAAAAATATGAAAAATGGTACGGAAAAAAATCAAGATTTAAGAGTTTATAAAGTTTTTCTTATTGATACACATAAGAAATGTTATTGTGAATTGTGAATTTTTTTTTCATAGGGCCCACGTAGAGACATGATACAGTTTGGTTTGAGACCCTAAATCATTTGGATCTGCACTTGGTTTAGGGTCCCAAATCTGTTTGACAGGTTCTCTTTAAATTGCAACTTAACTGAATGTTGGTTCTTGGCCGATAGCAGTTCTGTTGTTCTCCTGTTAATTGTATTGTTCTATATTTTATATTGTTCTACATGTTTCCCTTTGCTACTGTTTCGATCATCATCCATTACAGTCTACAGTACTATGATGTTTTTTTATGAATTTTCAATACTAATACTGTCTTTATTATTCTTAAACCAATCCAAAACATACTGGTAGATTGTTTACATTGTGAGCCTCATTGGGGACAGGGACCGATTTGTCATGCTTTGTGCAGCACTGCGTAATCTGTGTGCGCTTTATAAATAAAAGAATTATTAAATTATTATTATTAATCTATTTTATTATGTTGATGCCAAAAGTGTAGCCATACATATATTGCTGTTATCACCATTTTCACCATAAAAACATCAGACTCAATGTATTTATTGTATATGCCTCTTTTTATGTATTTTCCAACCATACACCCATCAATATACTCTGCCCCTTACCCCCTTTTCCCATCTTACCCATCTACACATTCTGCTCTTATAACCTTCCCCATACCCACCTATACCTCCCCGTTCCCCGCCCTCCCCCCACTGCCATCCGTTTAGGCTCTATTCCATAAAGATTACTGTGCATGCGCCAAAATCGGGCGCTCCTCTCTGCGCATGCGCCACTTTTGGGCACCATTTTAAAAACCCCGCCGTATTCCCTGCACTGCTATTGCATCCCTGCTGGCAGCGCGCACGTCTCTCCAGACAACTGTAAGTACCGGTCCACACGGACCCCCATCTCCTCGCTCTCCCTTCTACCTCCTCCCATCCACCCCTACTTATTCCCATCATCCTTTTACTACCCACAGATATCTATCCTGCCAACAGCTAGCGGCGCTGCCCCTTTATCCTGCTCCATCACTCTGCAGGTACGTTTACCCCTCCCCCCAGCCAACCCCTAACCCCCCCCCCCCCACACACACACACACACACACACTCCATTCTTTTATTTCTTTTCCTTTATCCCATGCAGGCTTGCAACATTTTTCCACTTGATCAAACAGTACTCCTTTCTGTTACACCCCAAAGCATTATATTCAGGTAATCCTCTTTGTCCATACCTAATCATTCTAGTCCGTACCCGCTGTCATCCATGACAGCTACACTTTCCAGATCTGTCTAACATCATCACTATGTACTTTACCACTTGTGTATAATTAGATACATATATTACAAAGTCTCTATGAATTTTGCTGAATTTTTAAGTCTCTATGCACTTTGCTGAATTTTATGTATTTTATGAATTTTTGTACATATTCTTGAATTTTTGTACGTATTTATTTATTTTATTTATTTGTACCACCTCCCCCACCCCCTATCTTGTTCGATGTCTTTTTAGTGTAATATGCTTATGGACCTGATGAAGAGGACAATACGTCCTTGAAACGCGTCGTCCGCCATTGAAAAAATAAATAATTAAAAAACTTCCTACACTTTTTGGAGTCTACATCTACATTATATTCTAGCTGTAGGGGCAGCGCGTACATACCAACCTGTGTATTTTTTTGGACTTTTCTGTCTTATCGCTACCTATCCTGTGGAAAGGGACCACCACTTGCCCCATCTAGACCTGTCATAGAACGTCAAAACAGCCACTTTCCATAGATCTCCCCTGTTACTCCATGGGTCCTCATTTACAGCAGGATTAATAGCAGTGATGACAGTAACTATAACAATAGTAACTTCCTATGGGTTTATGTCAGATCGCTGTGTACAATGCAACATCAGGGGAATTTTCTTTATAACTTGGATTTCTTCCAAGAGCCTCGCATGTTTTCTACACCTTCCACCCCACTCACCCATAGCGTGACCTCTGGGTCTTTATTCGCAGCACCTTTTCACAGTGTTATGGTGGCTGCTCAGGAACCTCACTGTGAGGATTCACCAGGATTTTAGTCACTGACTACACATGGTTATTAACCCCTTAGTGATGCGGCTCTAGTGAGCGGGCATTTATAGCAAATATTAGCATGCAGCAATTTAAGGGCCATAACTTTTTTTTTTGCATGCTAGCTTAAAATTGTTTCAGGACACATAGAGCTAGTTAAAACGCAATATAAAATGTTTTTATTTTTAGTTTTATTTCCGGTTAAAAGTGGAAAAAAGGCTTTGTTATATAATTTATAGTACATATTTTTTACATTTTAAAATTAACTCAAAATGAACATTATTAATGAATTCGGTCATTTTGATATATAATATGTATAGTCTTGGGCAAACGGGGCGACTATGGCGATGTTTTTTGTAATGTAGTGGGGGGATTATATGGGGAACTGCGAATGTATTTTTATACATATTTTTTCATATTTTTTTTGTGTGTGTGTTTTTACTATATATGTCTCCCAAGAGGTCATAAAAGATCCCTGGGGGACATTTTCACAGTTTTTTTCTTTTACATTTTTTTTCCATTTACAATGAGGAGACCCAGCAGCTCTGGTTAACCTCTTTAGACCTGGTGGTCACGTGACTGCCAGCTCCACTCCTCTATGCACCACGTGCGATACTGTGAGGGGCAGAGAAGGGAGAAGCTGTAATAAACTGCATCTCCCTTCTCCCTAGGGTCTTTGATGCCCAAAGACCCGGTCCTGCTCCTGCGGCTATCCGTAGAAAACTGCAGCGATGTCTAAAGACGTCTAAAGCGGGCTGTCCGAAGAGAGTTGAACGTTATACCTGCTAAAAAGACTTTAGAATCGGGCAAGGCATGCTGCGTCACACATACGTAATACTTACCTCCCTCCATAGGAAACAATGTGGAAGCCTGTCCTAGTATGGCCTTTGACTATTTTCGTACAATATTTTACTTGCAATAACAAGTACATTTTGATATTTGTTTCATGTAAACATTAACTTTAGAGCAGCCCTTGTATAGGAAAAAGCAATTAATCTTGCTGACACCCTGAAAGGACTCTCAGTACAAATTACTAACATAGTAGAAAAATATCTTGTTTTGAATGGGTGTCTGACCCAAATTGTAGTAATAAGTGTGTTCCTGTAGTCTGAGATTTACCACCTATCCAATCGAAATGCAATGAAAATTGTACCCCCACACCAGTAATACCTGCTGGTAAAAGTCCTCCACATAGCACCTAAAACTACCTGCCACTGAGGCACTGTACTTGATAACAGCTATTTTTCTGAGTAGACAAAGAGTCAAATTCTGAGTAGAAGCATGTTTACTCCAGGATGCCAGTAAACCCCGCCTCCTTCTTATGATTGACAGCTCAGTGTCTCTTCATCTCTCAACCTGAGCAGACAGGATGTCCTCTCTCTGTCCTCATCCAGTCCCTACCAGAGTGTCTCTCTCACTGTATGGTGTATTCAGCAGTGGGTGCTGTGTGAGAAACTGCAGATCTTAACCCCGCAATGGGTGGAGCAAAGCAGGGTTGGGCAGAGTCAGGTGGCAGTAGGCAATGCCCACATAAACAATGGCAGAAAAGTGTTGGAGCGAGTAAGGTTTATTGTGTCTGTTCTCGATAAAGGTTTCCTTTGAAGCTTGAATACATCCAAGCAAAAAAATCAGCTGAAAGTTTTATTTTTCTAAAGATTTACCTCTCATTCAATGTAGCAGGCTTTTGACCACAGAGGGTCGCTATAGCATGAGGAGAAGCTGCAACTATTACTGCATTGAACAGTAAAGGGCTGGCTCTGAATATACTTAAGTGGACTGGTATTAATATAGGGAATTTATATTTATTTTGTGGATCAGGTCTGCAATCTTAAATTAGTCTTTTACGTCTGGTTACCCGAATTTTACCGCTTTGCGCCGATTTTCCCTGAATTGCCCGGGATTTTGGTGCACACAATCGGATTGTGGCGACAGAAATCGGGGGGCGTGACCGTCGGAAAAACCCGTCTGATTTGGAGAAACCGCCGCATTTTTTAAAAAAAATGTGTCGCTTGACACACACTTTACCTGCACCCGGCCTGGCTTGGTGAACTTCAGTGAACTCCAACGGAATTCAGCGCAGCAGCGACACCTGGTGGACATCGGGGGAATTACCTTAGTGAATCGCCGGAAGACCCGAATCCTCCACAGAGAACGCGCCGCTGGATCGCGAATGGACCAGGTAAGTAAATCTGCCCCATTGTTTTCTGATTGCTGGCCTTCAGCTCTCTTTGAAAATAGCATCTAGACAATTACTAGATTTTTTCTTTCTATCTTGAGTAATTCTAAATGGTTCCCTGTAGTTACATAGTTAACAAGGTTGAAAATAGAAAGATGTCCATCAATTGATCTAAGTCCTTATGCCACGTCCTCTCATCATGGACTGACCTAATGGCTTGGGGCAGCTGGATTCCCCTGGTACCTGAGTGGCAAGCTTTAGCGCAGTCTAGCACTTGACTAGCATATTCGCAGCTTCTGCCATTTGATGTATCGGGCCGATGCTTTGCAGCATTTATTCTACGCCAGGCAGGGCCTGACATAGAAATAAATGCAGCCGGCGACTTTTCACATGTGAAAAGCCGCGGGCGGCAGTGAATGCGCCGGGGCGGGGACAGTAACTGGGGTGACGTTGGCGGATTGGGGCAAATAATCGCAATGGCTAGCAATAAGCTAGCACAGTGGTGGCGAACCTATGGCACGGGTGCCAGAGGTGGCACTCTGAGCCCACTATATGGGCACCCAGGCCATCACCCCAGGGCAGGGTTCGCCAGACAGGACTCAACTTCTCTTGCAGTCCCAGGCAGCCCAGGACCCTAAAAGGAAACTACAATGACAATCCAAACTACTTCTCCTTCTTTCTACTGTATTGGTGTCCTCAGCTGCCTATACAATTTAAACCTGTGACAGAGCAGAGAGTAATAAGTTACTGCTTAAATTGTCGCATTGGCACTTTGCGAAAAAAATTTGGGTTTTGGTTGTAGTTTGGGCACTCGGTGTAAAAAAGGTTTGCCATCACTGAGCTAGCATTTGCGATTATTTCAGGGTTTCTGCGCCACTGACGTGGCACAGAGGTCGTGATAAATAGGCCCCTATATCTTAGTTGGTTGTCAAATCAAGCATTGATTCAATATGGAAATGCATCTTATATTGTATCCTTTATTTTTTATTTAGATACGTTTTAATATATAACATAAAATGACTTGATTTGATTTCACATCAGGTTTTATACCATAAAACATGTATTACTACTAAGGGCGTGCACTGCATCTCCTCTACAAATATTTACATACAGACAATCTGTTTCCAATACAGAACTATTGATCGGTGGTGGGACGTATCACACAACCAATGCTTACTCACTCCTTTTACCTGTTATCAGATTACTCCCTATCAGGACACTGTAATAAGTGATAACATTGAGTATATTTTCTTATCATTTGCCTAGAAGTGGTTTGTGTGCAAAATGTTGCTTCTATAGTCAGCTATAGGCAGATCAATTTTCGTATTGAAACCAGGAAGTGTCTGCCGCAATTGATCAAAGAAACCAGAAGATACCAGGCAAAGGAAACAGGCCAAGGTAAAAGTACCACTGATTTAAAGTTGCTGGTGGGTGTACGTGGCAAAGCTTGCTCATAGCCTCATAGGCTGGAGAGAGGAGGAGCTGCTATAACAGTGCTTTAAGGTAGTCTCTGGAAGGACTCAGAGCTTCAGGCCTTATCTATAGCCAAGTGTCTGGACAGCAGGTCTCAGACACAAGTGCTCATTACTGGGTCTCCACTTAGTCTCAATAAGAACTCTCTCCAAATCTTATCTTGAACTTTCCAGCCACCGGGGAGTTAATATAAACTTCACCTGGGGCAGAGAGTTCAGAACTTATTCAACCAGGGACCTTCTTACAGATGTAATAAACATGACATCCTATAGGTCAGAATGTAAACCTTTCCTTCCCAGGCAGATGTAATGCCACTGCAATACCAAATATGGACAGTAGATGGCAACATTACTAGGTGAAAGAATATATCTATCATTGAGGGTAAAGAACATGTTTGTAAAGGCAACTTCCTATGGAACTATGCAGATTGTAGGATTGACTGGCCACACTTCTGCTGCAGTTGAAGGACATTGGAAGCGAAAAGATTTCGTAATGTAACTTGTCCGCCGGGCCGTTACAAAAGTTATCTTCCTACTGCAGAAGTGCCTGTTGGGATACTGACCTAGAAGCAATGATTGGGTGAAGATTTGATTACTTGACAAATCCAGGACAAATGACCAGACATCTATGGACATATCAGTTACAATAAAGGATAACCCAACCTGTGACATGCTACCTGACAATAGTGGGTGCCTTCATGTGCCTGCAGGTAAAGTACTGGCATGGGCTTGACCATCTTCTGCTTTACACCAGTTTTCTTGGGTAAAATACCTATGCAAGACAGTTGTCAGCCAGTAGCCTAAATCCTAGAACTCATTCTTTTTAAATGGAAATTCTACTACCCCTATTTTTCATATAGTTGCCTATCCCTAGGTTTTTTATGAAAGATAATAAAAACATACTGTTTGATATTAAATTCTCTTATATGAGCCTCAGGAGATTACAGCACACAATCTATGGACAGGTATTCTGCTGGTTTTGTTAACACACATATATTTTAATGCATAATGTAGTTTTTGTTGTTGAAGGAATTTTCTGTTTTTAACCAGCGGAGCAGAACCTTTTGATCTATTACTGCCAGCCCATCTTGTAACAGGTCTATTTACTTTTATCTAGAAATGTCTGATACTGTAATACACGTTAGGTCTCCAGTGCCAGCTTCTCCTGCGGGCTGGGTTCATGGTCTCCTTGCTGCGTGTGTCAGCTTTATTTTGGGTTAATCATTCCCCAATCTCTTCTCCTATGTTGTCGCAGCCAAGATAAAATGTGTGTCTCATGTCTAGCAGTATTGCTTAAGATTCTGTGTCTGAGACCTTTGCCAAAAAGACACAAGGAGCTCTTGCCAGCCTTCCTTATTTGGCAATGCCCTTCAAAGTTAGTTCTTAGCTTGTTAACACTTTCAATAGAGGAAGGAGGAAAATAGAATATAACGTACAATAAATGACCTGTAACCCTTAAATGACTAGTGCCAGATTATAAATTATTCTAGATTATTAGTGGGTCATATAGAAGTTAAGACAACTTGCAAGCATAGAGGTCTTAGCTTGTCTTCTGACAATACTTTGCTATAACTATGTGGATGAAGGGGAGGGGGCACAGGAGGGGACAATGCTTGTACAATGTGGAGGGGGGTTCTTAAAGAGAGGTTCTTTTTAATAATGTCAATATCGCAGAATGATTCAGGTGTGGTCAATGTTGAGGAAACCTTTCAATGCCCTGAGTGGGCGGAGGAGGTGCTGGTAGCCATCTAGGTCTGTGTTTATTTTGGGTGGGAAATTTATGATTCAACTAAAGTAAATCTTTATTGTTTACTTCCCCATAACACCCACAAAAAGACCTAACATTCCACATGCATTAGATGTACGCTGAACCTGCTTATTTCAGCCACTTTATGTGTATGAATGTCTCCCGACTCTAGCCACAGATGCACTAGCCACAGATGCACTAGCCACAGATGCACTGGCAGAACTACCACCATATCAGCCATACTGGCAACTATGGGGCTCACGCAGTGGGGGCTCTCAGGCATCTCAGCGGCTGACCACTCTATCTGCACCCTTCAGATTCAGCTAGAGGAGAATACAATGGTGATTCAGGGAGTCATTGGTATCCTCTGCCACTGCTAAGTGCATCAAAGCCCAGCAGACATCATTGCACATCCCAAATGCAGAGCTATACACAACGGGGACAAAACAAGAAGCCAGACAGCTTTGCGGGAGCAAGGACATGGGATTATTTCCTATTCTATTACTTAAAGGACATCTACCATTAGGGTGAAGGGTTGTTAACCAAATTAACCTAAGCGGCTCCAGCACCATAGATGTCACTGGAGCCTTGAGCCCCTCAGGCTCATTTGCATAATTTATAAAACCTTTATTTCCTAAAAACGAGGATATAAGAAGCTTCAAGAAGCGTTGATCCTGCCAGATAGAGGACACACCAAGATGTAAGTGTACTTGGTTTACAAATCTTCATCCTGGTGGTAGATGGTGCGAGGTGGGGCTGCAGAAACAGGGACATAAATTGGGATGGGGGGCTACAAACATGAAATCATAAGTTGAGGGGTGGATCACATTGGAGAACATAAAGCTGAGGGCTACAGAAATCAGAAAAGGGAACATAAGATGGTGGGAGGCTACAAAAAGTAGTCCATAAGTGTGGTGCTTGAGAAACAACAGCATAAGTTTGGACCTAGAGAAAGGGGACATTTTAAGTGGGCATTCAACATTCTGGACTGGCAAGGGGGGAGTGAGCATATGTTTGCTTTTCAATCCTAGCTATACCCCTGCATAAATGTCGCCTGAGATGAGAATTGGTAAGTTATATGTCAATTGCCAATTATTTTGTGCATGCATGTGTGAAGGTACATTCACACAACGTTTTTGTTGTGGATTTACCCACCAAAAATTCACATTTTAAAAAATCTGCTTCCTATTAATTTCCAGACAGAGGCAGCCTCTTTTTAATGCAATGTAAAATTAAAACACAGTTTTAGTGGCAGAAGCTGCGTGGAAACTTTGGTGTATGGCCACATGTGGATATGTCTTCACTTTCTCCTGCAGATGCAGAGGGGCTTTTTTTGGTTTGGAGTTTGAGGCAGCTATCTGCCAAAAAAGGTAATGGGATCTCAGCCTAAAGTCAGAGTTAGACAATTTATAACTGTGTAGACACAAGTTCTCAACTTCTTAATTAAAACAAAAATGGAGGGAATTCATTAGATTGGCATTTTGTACACTAGTCTTAAAATTCCCTTCCATCCGCAACCCCCGCCCTCCCCCTGTGCTCTGGAACCCATATCCACAAAGAGGCAACGACCTTTTAGTGGATATGGACACAAACCTGTAGACCAGGTCTGAACTGGTGTTTTTTTTTGCTGTAGTCCAAGCCCCACTCCCTACCTACACACACCCAAGGGGGGGGGGGGGGGGGGGATTCAGGTGCCTTCTCCACTAGGAAACTGTCAAAGAAGGCAAAATGAATCTCCCCCAATGTGTCAATTCATGGAAAGCAAGCATAATTTTGGGTGAGATGGAATCTGGGATTCTGAGTTGGATGGTGGTGCAAAATATTTTGCCCAAGGTCTACTCCACTAAAAATAGGCTATGGCTCCATACTGTGACCTGTAATAACTCTCCATACGTACAGGGTGCACATAGCGTTACCGGTGATAACTTTTTCAATATACAGACCAGCTACAATATATATGGCCATGACTCCTGTGACCCCATTAAGCAGATTATATATGCCCCTAGATATAAGTTTATTGTTGTTGTACTGTTATACAGCTCAGTGCACCGCACCTACTACTATACAGAGAATAAACATTGTCACAATAACAGAGGGCGCATAGTATTCATACTTGTCTTTCCTACACTCGTAGAAACTTGTGTTTTCAGGCACTCCCTTACAACAGCTTATGTCCTGAAAGGAGCATTTTAAACAGCATTCAGCAGAAAATGCAGGACTTAAGGCAAGAGAAAATGTCATGTAGAAAGTATTTTTAGTTTTGATTAGTAAGAATGTTGCATGAAGGCGCAAAGATTCACAAGAAGAAGAAGAGTCTATAAATCACTTATTCCAAGTCATACAACGGGGAAATTAAAGGGGACGTATCACCAGGATATCTTCACTTAAGATCATGCCAAAACCTAAATATGTAATTTCATCTGACTTTAATACAATACAATACAAGCCAAACCTTGCTGCACAAACTTGCAGGAAATATGCACTGTAACCCCTCCATAGATGAAGGGGCTGTTGCTTTTAGGAAAGTCACTTTTTAATGGATTATCAAATGTTATGAACTACAGGATACTGGATTGTGGGAACTATACTGTACTTCTGTTAATGGATATGAGACAGCCCTGGAGGTAATATCTCGCTAACACAACCGGCTGCACGTATTTTATGTTTTTTTAGTAAACCATTAATAAGAAGTCACCTCTTACACTGAGCTAATGACGTCCCACACTTCATCATATAGATCTTTTTGCTTTTCATAAATCATAGTTATGGCTTAGGGGAACTTTTCCTTTACTCAAGTTCAATGTCGAGCAGACTATAAAAACTACAGGTGAAAGGTATGACCAAGGTTTATGTGATGGGCAATCCCTCCATGGTTTAATAACACATACAGTTGTCAAGGGTAAGGCCACACGTATACACGTCCCCCATACACCGCAATGGCCTCACGGAGCCGTACGGGAGCGGTACAGGGACGCACACATACTGCACCTTAACGTTCCGTAGCCCATTCCGGCCTTATGTTACTCTTTGGAGAGGGGCGGGGTAAGCGGCTTTCTCCCCCTCCTCCTCTCCTGGCGCCAATGTATGCCCACCGTGCTACGTACGGCGGGCATACATCGTGTGAATGTAGCCTAACAATGGATGCAAAGCTGAAGGTAATGGATAGGTAATGGGCAACAAATTGAAATGAATCATCCCTATATATTAGTGAAAACATCATATATGACACAATATTTTCATCAGGTCCACTACCTACCCTGCGTCACTTATAATACAGGGGACTGCACTCTCCTATCTATAACATTGAGAGTCCAGGGACTTGTAACAGTGACGCAGGAGGTGCAGCTTAGTAAATTCAATGTTCCCCAGTTAATGTATGGCATAGGGGTGTGAAGCACACCCTTGGTGATCTATAAGGTTTATAGAGGGCACATCCCTCCCTTGACAACAAGTAAGTAAAGCTTTTCTGACACAATAAATCCTCTGACCCATGTAGTTAAAAGTTCACTGCAAGCTGAGGCTCCCACATTCCAAGCATCTCACATCACAGCGTAGTAATGAGAAGACTTGCTCTGCTAGAGCCCCCTCCCCAGGTGAAAAGAAGAACTGCACAACTCTCTGGGAATCTCCATATACAGTCAGAGAGTTTCAGCAGAGGGGTTACTTGAATCCACTGCAAAATCTAAAGCAAGTCTCTCCTCATAGTGCCGGTATCTTCTTATGTGCATAGGGTCCGGGTGCAAATTACATCTCTACTCCCCTATAGCTACCGTCC
The DNA here is from genome assembly GCA_019512145.1 of Engystomops pustulosus. Lineage (NCBI taxonomy): Eukaryota > Metazoa > Chordata > Amphibia > Anura > Leptodactylidae > Engystomops > Engystomops pustulosus. Next base: position 40,271,733 of record CM033646.1, read on the forward strand.
TAGATTTTGGATGCTGTCCCACAGCACATGGTTTGTCTGACTTTAATTAAACACAATGGTGAAGGAGGAAGCCACCAGGGCCATTGGGACACATTTACTAAGGGCCATGGGCCAGTTTTCTGTCGGACTCTGCACGTTCTCTTAGGTGCAAAGTGCTTGCACAGGTATTTAAAAAGTGCCTGCACCCCATTTGTGTCTCACGCAACCCTTTTGTGGCGCTGTTGCACTAGGCACCATGCGACACAAATTAGGGGGTGGTTCGGTGCGCAGTCAGACTGTGCACCATATTTATCATGCAAAGTCCAACAGAATTATTTTGCACATCATATGTTAAAGGTGCGCCAAAATAAAGTCGGTACATTCTGTTAGGGCAGTGCAGGGCGCCAAATTCATGGAGAACCGGAATCTGGCACCCCCTGCACACTACACAGGCAAACTGCACATAGTAGAGACTGCACTGTTCTTAGTAAATGTGCGCCACTATGCTTTGTGGGGGCCACAAAGAGGCATTTTAACATGTAGGGGCAATTTAGAGAACATGAACTCAGCAATATTTGGGTGGCTAGGCACACACGGGGCATTAGACTGGGTGTGGTGCTAAATACACTTCACCTTTGGGCGTCACAAAGCATGTCACAGTAACAGATGTTGCATACCTCCCAGAAAGCACCGTCAGTAAATAGTGGGTCACATTAGGGAATATTGTAAGGGGGTCCTTATACAGTGAGGGGGGTGTGAGGAATGGTGAAATCTAAGAATACTTGGACGCCAATGCATATCTTTCTTTTTGTCTTGAAAATTTGGATCAATGCAGGCAAGTTGTAATACCTGATATAACCCACAAACAGGTGTGGCACTGTTAATTAAAAAAGCAGCCATTTTATTTGAATTCTATTCAAATATTTTTATTTCATCCAGTGCAAAACTAAAAATTTCCAACATAAACCTAAAATTGTCAAGATTGTTCAAAAAAATTCAGGACCATAACAACAGATTTAGATGTGACAGTCTTACTGGTTCTTCCATTCCATTTATGAACTGTTCAGAGCTGCGACCGCACCTCTAATGAGTTTTCATCCATCATTCCTAGAATCCAGAATAGCAAATTTAACAAGTACTACCATAAACATTTTGAAGTCCGATATATACTTAACCAGACTGGAAAAGTTGAATTAGAATTTGTGAGAACTGAAGTGACTGCAGCTTCAATATTGGACACAAGCACCACCAAACTTTTCAAGAATCAGAGACCTCTGCTCACTAGAATTATTTATTTATCAGGCAGTCACTGGTTATATATAGCATAAAATGCAAATGCAAATTCTGTTGAAATCACGCCTAACAATGTGTAATGACCTAATATTTTATAAAAGGCACACATGAAACTCCAACCTCAATAGCAAGACCCACAACCTGCACAAAACTCTCACCATGTCCCATGCTTCTATACAATAATATTCACATTATGTATCCTATGTATATTTCTACATTGGTTTTGCATCTATAAAACCTGGTATACTGCTACTATAGATCAAGAATTGTTAGTTGCCCAATCCTATAATAATAAATAAATGTAGTGATAAATATAAGTACTTACTTATTTGTAAGTAAATGCCAAATACAATAGTAGTTACATGTCTGCAAATTCCTTTGATTTTGTATTGAAAGTTATTGTCATATGTCATGTCTGGGAGCCACCACTAGAGGACCTCAGGGCTGTCCGTAGTACAGCTGAAACCAGAAGATTACATACACTACATAAAAATACACATATGCAGGTCTTTTACTCTATCTAACTTGAAATCAGAATACACCTTTCCCATTTTGGGTCAATTAGGATTACCAAAATTATATTTAGATTTGCAAATTGCTAAAATAATGATAGAAATTGAATTCTTAAGGTATTTTTATTACTTTCTGCAAAGTGAAAAATTACTTACATTTCATTACTATTTGGTGCCATTGCCCTTAAACTGTATGACTTAGGTCTTCTTCCACAACCTTCTCATAATAGTTGGTAGGAATTTGGGCCAGTTCCTCCTGACAGAGCCAGGTTTGTAGCCGACTTGCTTGCATCTGCCTTTTAAGCTTTGCCCAAACACTTTTATAGGATTGAGTTCAGAGATTTGTGATGGGCAAGACATTGGGGCACATTTATCAAAACTAGTGCAGCCTGTACTATGTGCAGTTTGCCCGTGGAGAGTGCTGCAGATTCATCAAAATTGGCGCACCGACTTGCGCTCCCTGCACTGCTCGGTAAGTGTGCGCCATTTTTTTTTGCTGCACTTTGTTCATGCTGCAGAATTGTGACGCACGCCAGTAATAAATGTGACACAAACTCCAACCAAGCCCTAAGACGCCCCTAACGCAGTGCAGCCGCGACACAAAACTGGCACAGACATACATGGCGCGTGAATACATGTGCAAGCAGTTTGCAAGTTCTTTTCAAACAGAAAGCATGCGCAAATACTTTAATAAATCCGGGCTATTAACTATGTCATCTTTAAGCCACTTTGTCACCAGTTTGGCATTATGCTTTGGGGTCAGAGACGTAACTACCGGGTGGGGGCTTTGGGTGGGGGCTGGTGAGCTGTGGCTCCAAGGCTCCCGGAACTCTGAGGGGACCACTGAGGGGCTTTCATCTCTTTCAGTGTCCCTAGGAGTACAGGAGGACACAAAAGTAAAGGGAGTATAACATTTAAATGGGGTTTTATATGTTGCTGAGTGGGGAAAAAGAGCACATGTGCATACCACCCAACTTTCAGAGAGTCGAAAGAAGTCTCATAAAAACCTCATTGGACTCACATTGAGCTATTGTGAACACTCCATAAGGGTAGTGTAGTGTCCTAAATCCCCCTGTGGGAGATTTGGCCCAGTAGAGACCGTGGTAGCGGGGTGCTGTGATGCAGTTCAAGACAGTGACACCAAGGTTTAGTCCAAACAGGTCTCGCCTGCGTTTATTGTAGCAGCAAAATAAAACAGCCTTTATATTCAGGCATTAAATAAACAAAAATCCTACCCGTCAGGGTGCTAACTATACAGGTGTTCACTAATTCACCACTATACAAAATCACTTGGCTGCTCCAGGCACAGAGGTCAGGGCTGTGTGCTCTCCAGCCTCCTTCCAGAGAGAGACAACACTCTCAGCCCTGCTGAGCGGTTTTAAAAAAAAGACTGATTGGGCTGCTCCCATCACCTGTGTCCAAGGTGCTGGACACCCAACCTCAGCACTAAGGCCTTGCATAATAGCAAAACCTAGGGGAAACATACCGCCCATCCACAGTTAACCCCTTCAGTGTCTCACACCCCTGACAGGTTATTTCTCTTCAACAAATCCAAGATGACACTAGTAGAAGTCAGAGCAGCACTGGTCATATGGAAGAGACAGGACATGTGTATAAATACAGAGATGTCTCCTGCTAGTCACTATATTGTTATATCCTGTGATTATTAATAAGGGGATGATGGTCACTATATAGTGGAATATTGGTATGCCTGGTTTTTGAACCCCTAGCTATGCCTCTGCTTTAGTTCATTCTCGATTTGAAAGACCCATTTGTGGCCAAGCTTCAAGTTCCTGGCTGATGTCTTGAGATGTTTCTTCAGTATTTCAACGTAATGGGGCACATTTACTTAGGGCTTTTTCTGCACATTTTAGACTTTGCACGTTCTTTTGGTGGAAATTATCATTCAGAGGTATGTAAGAAGTGCCTGTGCCGCTATTGTGTCACACGTGACCCTTTTGTGGTGCAGCTGCGCTGGCCTCCATGCAACAAAAATTAGGGGGCATGTCGGCAGCGTACTTAACTTTCAAATTGTGTTGAACGCCCTATGTTAAAGGTGCACCACAAAAAAGATGGTGAACTCTGTGAAGCCAGTGTCGGGAAGGTGACAGATTAATTTTTTTGGGCGCACAATCTTAGTGAATCATTGCACCAAGCATTATACACAGCAATAGCACTTTTAATGCATTTTCCAGCTTCCTAATCAAATGTGCCCCAATGTTCCTTTCCTCTTGATTTCATGGGCACCAGTCCCTCCTGCAGCAAAACAACCCCACTACACGAAACTGCCTCCATCGTGTTTCACAGGTGGATTGGTGTTCTCAGGCTTGCGAGCTTCGCTGTTTTTTCCTCCAAAAGTAATGATGGTCAATACGGCCAAACAGTTCAATTTAGTTTCATCAGACCTCAGTACAAAATTTGAAAGTCTTTGTTCCTGTGTGCATTTGCAAACCGTAGTGTGTCTTTTTTCTGTTTCCTTTGGAGTATAGTTTGGAGTGGCTTCTTCCTGGTAGAGTCACCTTTCATGCCATGTTGATGCAGGACTCTTTTGACTGTGGATAATGACACACTCTTACAAGCTCCAGTCAGCATCTTCACAAGGTCTTTTGCTTTTGCTCTACGGATAATATGCACATTTCGGACCAGAGCGCGGTCATCTCTTATTCCTAAGTCTTATGATAGTTGGATATTCCCATCTTATGTATAATTGTTTGTACAAATGAACGAGGCACCTTTAGTGTTTCTAAAAATATGAATTTGGTAAACATTTTGAAAAAAATGTAAATTTAAAATTTCAAAATATTCTGTTTTTCAAACTGATAGACTTACTACCCAAATTAGATACTAATTAACATTTACCATATCTCAGCTTTGTGTTGGAGTCATTATAGAAGTTCCCTTTTGTTTTATTACGACGCTAGAAAGATCACAAATCAAGCAGCATTCTCTCAAATTTTCAAGAAAATTTTAGAATCAATAATTTTAGGGACCATTGCATTTCTATAGGGATTTTGAAAGTTCTGTGAATAGAACCCCCCACATATCACCCCGTTCTATTAACGTCACCCCTCAAACTATTCAAAACAGCAGGTAGGAAGCTGCACCTCGGGGCCCGTACAGAACTTAGGATAGGCCGACAGTGAAAGTGGCCCAAGGCCCCTTAGTGTCCAACGTAGAATGCATATGGGTGGTCACTAAGGGGTTAAAGCCATTGTAATGTATGTAAACTTTTGTCTTTGACAAGTCATACAGTTAAAGCGAACCTGTTACCAGGAATGCCAATTTTTACTGGTGATTGGTTCCAATAGCTTATGCTATGCTGATTTTAAAAATGCCTTTTTAAGCATTTTAGTAGTGGTGAGTTTTGGGTGGAGGGGCGGCTGCAGCCTGTGTCTCAATCTCCTCATGCATTCTTCCTCTACTCCATACTCCCCCCCCCCTGCTCAATTCACAGGAAGTGGGGAGGGAGCTGGATGAGTGTTGACAAGAGGAGATTGAGACAAACAACACAAGATGCTGCATCAGTCTCCCCCCATGGCATCAAAACAAAAATGTGCTATAATTTATGACATTACCTGTATGAAATAAAAACAGCTCAGTTTTTATCAGTTTTAACAAGTCAGGCCCTGTATCTGTGGTAATATAACCTCACAGGACTATGCTCTAGCTGCGTACAGAGATAAATCTACACTGGATTCTGGTATAACTAGTTAATTAGTTGTAAATATTAATAGCAGTAATGTAAACATTTGGGCAATCGCTTAAAGGGGTATTCTCATGTTTAATATTGATGACATATCCACGGGATATGTACTAAAACATGAAAGATACAAGCCCCCATCCCATGAATAGGGTTTCCGTGAACCCTTCTAGGCAGTCATACATAATGTAGAGATTTCCATGTATTTTCAGCGACTTTCTACTCTCAAAGCTTCAAATCGAGAGTTACAGCACAAGCGTAACACATATTGAGTAGGGACTGACTACAGGAATCCATTCTCAAGATTGGAACAGTTCCAAGAGGTGAGCCTGATTCTATAATCTATTTAGGCCATAGGAGCATGATACACCTGTGAAGAACACACACTACACTATAGATAAAACTACACTAACACTAACACTACTATACCTGGATACCTTTCTTCTTAAATCCTCAGGTGCTCACTGAGGTGGAACTCTGTCCACATCCTGGATGGAGGATCAGCCTCGATCATGTTATTGACTGATTCTCCCAACTGAGTAGGGTTGTCACTTTCTAACTGGACTGGTGGGAAAGCATCTCCCCTGCTTCTCCTTCTCTGCTGATCTTATATGGGTGTACATGCAAGCTCCAGGATGTGGCACTTTGTCATCTAAATATTAAAGGAATAATCTGTCTTTACTACCAGCATTAAAAATCCCTTTCGGGGGATATAGGACTGGGCAACGTTTTGGCTCACAAACACAGGAGCCTTTCTCAAGCCGATATGTTGCCTTTCAGCACGTGGAATAAAGCATCTTAACATTTGGTTATTGAAATCCTTGCAGTGCTGCTACTTTTTTCTTTTTGTTCATTAAATGGACCACGCCTAGGATTTTTTTGCTTTCCTGATATATAGATATAGAAATATAGGAGGTTGATATAGGTGAAATATCTGTACTCAGTTGTTACGCATTTGAGTAAAACAAAGCGGGGAATTCAATGCGGCTTACTGACTTACAATCTTACACATATAGTACTGCCGTGCACCAAATAAGTTACTTCAGTGCGCCGCATTAATCTATTGCAGTGTAGAAGCCGACAACTAATCGGAAACATCACAGTCGTGTTCCCTGACACTGGTAATAAACCACCCTCAACAGTGGCATAACTAGAAGCTGAAGGGCCCCAGTGCAAAGTCTGTGCCAGGCCCCCGACTATAATGTATAATTTATAATAATAGTCTTCTCATATGTGAAAGTGACACCATAAGGGCCCCCTAAACCTTTTGGGCCCAAATGCGACCACAACCTCGGGCCCCCCTGCCTCTCAATGTGTTGAGGTCACACCCTGTGGATATGTCATAGATATTCAACATGAAAATACCCCTTCAACTGCGAAAATAGCAAGATATAACTCGAGAAACAATTCATCTGAGAAGTGAATGAAGAATAATACATAAGAGACAAGAATACCTTGCAGAAAAGAAAAGATTTATTGACCACCATAAAAGCCGGAGAAACACCTTGTAACTAGTGTCCTTGCATGTGAAGAGACATGGGGGAGGGTGGGGGGTATACAGGGGTAATACAGTATAAAACAGGCCGTGTAACAACGTCATGAGGTGGCTGCCTTCTGTGGGTTCAGGATCAGCGCACTCTTGTGGTAGCTGTGGGGCGAAAAAAGGATTTCAGTTATCCCTTGTTATTATATACATTTGCACAGTTTATATTGTAGTGTATTGCATATTGTATTGTGGACATTTTGAGCCCCAGTTATTTGATTAGATTAGATTTGAAACCGCCATTAAGAAAGAACATTTTTGGTAACCATTACTGCTGTCCATAAATGCTATATGCAATGACTATGGAGTGTTACTCACATGAAGTGGATGTGGTTGTGACTGTAGTTGATGAAGATCTTCCTGCAGGGATCCTAGAACACAAAAATTATTGTTACATTCATGTACATTAGATGTATACATTGTTTCAATAAAACAAATTCTATATTAGTGCTTAATAGAGACTGGGCTGGTACTGATGTTCTGCTCAGACTATAGAGTAAGATATAGGAGTAAGACCGGAGAGGATTGAAGGATGAGCAAGTGAGCACATATACAAATGGATCAGGTTAGGTAAATTCTTCTTTCCTCGTCCGTATACAGGCGGTCCCCTACTTAAGGACACCCGACTTACAGACAACCCATAGTTACAGACAGACTCCTCTGCCCACTGTGACCTCTGGTGAAGCTCTCTGGATGCTTTAAAATAGTCCCAGATTGCAATAATCAGCTTAAAATTGTCTGCAATGAAGCTCAGTTGATAATTCTTGGTCCTATTACAGCAAAAAAATTTGAAAATCCAATTGTCACTGGGGTAAAAAAAAAAAAATTGCCGGGAACTACAATGATAAAATATACAGTTTCGACTTACATACAAATTCAACTTAAGAACAAACCTACAGTCCCTATCTTGTATGTAACCCGGGGACTGCCTGTACTGTACTTTATGAAATCATTAAAATGCTATTTGTTTTAGGTCCTAGTTGCACATACATTTTTGCTGGTTCTATGGAGAATGTGTAGCCATTGGCAAGTAGTGGTCAATGTTCACAGGAGAAAGGTTTTGTTAGTTGTATCTTTCTGGGTTTAAAGGAAATCTACCATCAAAATCTTACAGCACTTATAGATCCAGATACAGTGACTGTGATACTCTTCTTATATTTGTTATCCATGGTCTCCTTCCTTCTAAAATAAACTTTAAAAATTATGCTAATGAAGCTGAATGGCTCCTGGGGTTGTTACAGAGCCCAGCCATGCAGCAGCTTCATAGGCTGTTACACTGTGTAGGAAAACTTCCCCCTCCTACTGTGTATGATAAAATCAGGCAGAGAAAGGGGGTGCTGAGGGATAGCACAATTTTAAAAGTGGATTTTAGAAAAAAGGAGGCCAAGGATAACAAATATAAGGAGATTACCACAGTCACAGTGCCTTGATTTATGAGTAAGTGTCGCTGGTTTATCATACTTAATTTTGATGGTAGATTTACTTTAAACTGGTCTAAATTAACAATTTGCAGGCTTTAGTGTTAAATTATTTATCTTTGATTTCTACCATTCCCAAGCTAAAGTAAGCTATAGGCACCTGTAGACCCCAATATGGTGGCTAGTATAGGATCAAAGATGAATCCATTGCTAACATTAGAAAAACATTTGCTCCTTGTCTTCAATGACTCACATCATGTCTTGTCCATCCAACAAGTCTCTGTATTTGGCAATCTCTTGTTCCAGGCGGGTCTTCACATCCAGAAGCATCTTATATTCGCTGCTCTGGAGTTCCAGCTGGTTCCTGATGTCTTGGAGCTCACACTGGACCTTGGCTATAACTTCCTGGAGTTGTGACAGCTGTGCACAGTAGCGGCCTTCTGTTTCTGCCAATGAGGACTCGAGTGCTGCTTTCTGCATATGATGAAGTTGGTTGGTTTACCGAATAACATTTTATATTAGCAATATCTTCTAAAAAAGATCCAATAGTTTAAAGTTTTCCCTTTGTAAGTTATAGCTTCAGTTGCATTTATTCACAATTCAACAGTTGGCGAGCCTAACGCTTAAAGGGCTATTCCCATGAAGACAAGATTCTTAAATTTAACAAAATAACACATTCTTTAATTCACTGTTATTAACAAAAATACAGCATTTCACAGATATAAGTCTGACCTGTCTCTATCAGTCCTGCTGCACACAATTTGGTTGTCCCTGGATCTGACCGTAAATCTTCTGACTATGGTAAGATCTTCTCAGGAATAGCTTCTCTTGTCTGCCCACTGCAGTGCTCTCTGCCTCCTGCCCCTCCCCCTTGAATTATAAGACCAGCTCAGACAGAGGCACTTCCTGCCAGCAAGCAGAGTGCAGAGACTTACTCTACTAGCTACAGACAAATAAAGTCTTTATCGAGCAGGGAGGCATAAATCAGAGCTGACTCTCTGTGTGTTAAAGGTGAGTTAGCTAAGCTGTGAATGGCATTGTGTGTTACATCCATCTCATGGATCTCATCATCTCTTATCTCTCAAGTGTCTCATCTCTTTTTCTATTTGTCAGACACTAGTGAATGTTCACAAGCCAAATGAAAGTGTATATAAACCTGTCCCTTGATAATCCAAGCACAATATTAGTAAACAGCGTCTCACAGAACAAGAGGGGTCATAAATTGCCTCTTTAGAGAGTCCCCTCCCACACTCTGGAATTTTACATGGAGTAAAATTGTAAAGTAAGGGGTTAACATTACTAGGGAATTGAAATTTGAGAAGTTTCTTTGGGCAAACATCTTTAAGCTACATTTTATTTTTTGGATAGGTCTCCTTAAATTTTGTATGTGGCCCTGTAATCCGGAGTGTTACCCCCTCTGTCATGGCGAGTCCATTCTGTACATCCACAACCGCCATCCTTTGACAACCCCTCCACGCTACTGGCTTTGTTTCACATATTTAACCTGCCTCAATTAGATGAGGAACAGACCCACAAAGGATTAGCCATGGTCACCCCACTCCTTACCACCTGCAATAGCCAAGGGTGCCAAAACAAGTGATTTTCATTTCCTTTCTCCCTACCTGGTTACTGTCACCCACTCTGCCTTTCCACTTTTCCTTCTTGTTTCTTGCCCAAGTGCACTATAAAGTGATGGTGAAGCATTTTATGACACTATTATGTAGTGCTTTATTGGAAAGATGCCAAATTATGGATATGTCCCCGGTAGATGCACCCGGGTCTTTGTGTAACTTCTACCTGCTACAGGTATAGGTCATATCATAGATTTGGGCTAATTTCATGTAGGAAGTCGTTGTCACAGGCTCCGGTCCCTTACCATACTGAGCTGAGACTGCAACTCTATCTCTAGACTCTGTAGAGTGTGCTTCAGGCTTGTGATTTCTGATTTAGAAGTTTGGACCTCTTGACTTCCGGTGACAACCTGTGCTTGTAATTCCCTGGTCTAAAACAAACAGAAGCACACAGGAGAATTATTAGCAATCTGCACTGTTCATGGATGAAGACAAGTAGAAATTATTATAATATTATAACAAAAGACTTTGAGGTTGCTATTTCCATCTATAGAGAATGATAAACTTGATATGCAGCTTTTAATAATTGTTCATCAACTTGTGTCAAAATCACTTAAAATTGTAATTGTAATGTAAATATTTATCATAAATTATATATTTTATTTAACTTTTCAGTCAATTGTAATAGATAAAGAAAGCCACTAATGAGAGATGATGATAAAAGTTTACGGAAATGAACAATTTTGGCTCAACGTTGTTTACATGACTATTGTATCACTCAAAACAACCGACAACAGTCTATTGAAAAACAGCCAGGTCTGTAAAATTATTTAGATATGGCCAACTTTTCTCAATGTTCGGGTTGGGTAGTTTAGTATAGTACTGTAGCTGAGTGGTAGCACATGGTCACCATACAATCGAGACTATACAATTCTTTAAACGCACCTGGGCCTGGAATCTTTCTTCTGCTTCTTGTTGATATTTAGCAGCCAACTTCTCGTAATCAGCCCTCATGTCAGCTAGAGTCTTGCTCAGGTCAATGCCAGGAGCAGCGTTCATCTCCACATTGACGGTTCCACTGACTTGACCGTGCAATCCCTTCATCTCCTACAAGATAATTATATAAATTCCATAAATTGGTCTACATGTTTACATAGAAAAACAATGGTAAATCTACATGATCCCACCTCCTCATGGTTTTTCTTCAAGTAGGCCAGTTCTTCAGTCAAGCTTTCAATCTGGCTCTCAAGGTCAGCCTTGGACAAGGTCAGCTCATCAAGGACCCTGCGGAGGCCATTGATATCAGCTTCCACACTCTGGCGGAGAGCCAGTTCATTCTCATACCTGCAAACAAACATATGGGTTGAGAAGGGATTTACAAGTACAACAAGTATTTATGATATAGCAGAGCTAAACAGAGGGATGAATCTACCTAAAAAGTCACCCATGCAAATTTTGGGCGCTGGAGCTGTACATTAGATAAGCCGGAGTCATAACCTTGCTTGGAGCTTGGTTAAACCAAAATATATAGATGTATATCTGATCTTAGCTTAGCTTATATTTAAAGCTATTCCTTCTGACATATTGAAAGGGAGGTAATGAAAACTTTAAATAAGATTTCAAATGAAAAATCTTTCAAATGCCAACAAGTTTCACGCCGGGATGTCCAGGAGAACATGACCCCTTAGGAACTTACTTGAGTCTGAAGTCATCTGTGGTTAGCCTGGTGTTGTCTATGGCCAAGATCACTTTGTGGTTATCAATTTGGGCAGCAAGAATCTGTAGATTGATGAATAATAACCATTATTACAAATGTGAGTACTTATTTTAGGACAACCTACTACAACTACTTTTTATACAATGATCTCTTTCATGGAAAAAAGTTCTTAGGATGCTTGTGCTTATCTAGATTGCCTGTAACTGCTATACCATTTTACTGCCTTAAGGGAATGAGTTACAGCTTGTCAAACGATCAGCCTTATTCTCTTCTATATCATGGACCAGAAGTCCAGTGTCATATTTCATCGTATTTTTTGCCATACTAGGCTGTGTTCCATCTTGTTTCAGACTGTTGCAGTTAATATATACAAAGGTGTGGACTCTTTATGTTCTATTAACAATGTCTGTATTTAACTTTGTTCCTTCGAGGGTTTGTAAATGATGGCTCTGATCAGTTAGATTACGGTATTCCAAACTACATTACTAAGACTCACTAAAGATGTAAAAGGGTTCCAGCAAATGCCAGTATCTATCAAAGCTTTTACTATTACAGCTCTTGCTATTTTGACCCACAATAACCACTAAAATATAATGATGGTCATTGACCATGAGAGTCGACCACATTTTTCAATTTTACGTTAATGTATTATAGACAACAACATAGTGATGCAGCAATGAAAGAGTTATTAGCTCCCAGGATCATTATTAATTATAAGCATGAAATCATAAGCATAACAACTCTGTGTTTAACCTATTCACTGCTGTCTAAAAGCTCATCTAGGACATTTTCTGCCATTGCACATTTATTGTATGCTAAATGTGGACCTAAGCTACACCTACTATGTATACAATATACAGTATTATGTTTCTTTACCTACATATAATCAGTACATTATACATACATGACATGAAAATTCAACAAAAACCAGATATTACAAGGTTAACCAGAAGCCATACCTTAGCACGCAGATCTGCAATGATCTTATAGTATTGACTATAGTCTGCTTCCTTACTAACGGGGCTCTGCTTATCATACCATTCCCGAATCTTCTTCTCCAGTACTGCATTAGAGTCTTCCAATGCGCGCACCTTGTCTAGATAGTTGGCCAAACGGTCATTTAGGTTCTGCATGGTCATCTTCTCATTTCCAGAAAGAAGGCCATCTCCAAATCCACCCCCTTGGTTGAAGCTAGCACCAAAGCCAGATCCTCCACCAAAACCTGCTCCGCTACCAAAGCCAGATCCTCCACCAAAGCCAGCTCCACTACCAAAGCCTGCTCCACTTCCAAATCCAGCTCCACCACCATAGCCAGCTCCACCACCATAGCCAGCTCCTGCTGCACCTCCAAAGCCAGCTCCTGCTGCACCAAAACCACCATCAAAACCAGCACCTAAGTTGCCACCAAAATCTCCAACCTGGGAGAACCCTAGATTGCCACCATAATTTCCTCCTACTCCACTTGCAGCATATTTAGAAAAAGACACAGAATTCCTTGAGCCAACTCCTCTTCCACCAGCTACAGACCCAGTTGATGCCCTATAAGAAGATGATGAAGATTGATAAGCCATGTTGACAAGGTGGAGATGATCTCAAGCCAATCAGCTAGTCACTAGCAAAGCCTGTTCTAGTACTGAAGGTGCTTATCCTGCATCCTACTAGTCTCCTTATAAATACTTTTTAATGGGTGTCGCCTTTCAGAACCTAATTAATATTCACTACGTGTCTGCCAGGAGTGAATACTTGCCAATAATGGATTGATTACACTCATGTTTTTTTCGGCATTATTTTCCTTCTTGGATACAGTTGACACACAACTTTCACAGTCAATGTTTTTTTTTCTTTTGTTTATGTTCACAAACCTATAATTTAGGCAGGGAGGATGCCTTCAGGTATGTATCAGACAATGACATCTCACTGAACTTTTCAGAGGAATCAATCCACCCACATCAGTAATTTAGCAGAGAGCGGAATAAGCTCATGCAGTCTAAAAAGTTTTACATTTTGTAGATCCAGATGTATACATTTATATAGTAGGTGCACTGTTATTAGGCATACACTATTATATGCATATGACAGTAATTGCTCCTAGCTTTTTCATGACATTAAGTAGTTGGCCTTTCAGAGAACCCAGAATATCCATGCATCACAACATGCATTACATCAAATTGAATAGAAACCGTGTAATACTTAATTTTCCCCCTTTATACTACAGATGGTCTTTGATGGAGTCCAAGCATCAGTTTATCAACCAAGGACCTTTTCAACCAAAAAAAAAAAAAGAAATGTCCAAAGTAGACAATCCATGCAATTTCTGTACCCACACACAGACTGATGTTCCCATATACTCCTTGTTTAAACTAGATGGACATATGTCTTATTTCAACTAACTAATATAACTACGTTATAATTTGGAGTCCAGACAACTTACTTTCATGAGAATAAAACTGAAGAATTAGTTTAATTCAAATGTTTTCACTGAGAAATAATAAGGAGTCAATGGTAAATCCAATAAGGAGACAATGGATTTACCAGGGATCAGTCACATGAACAAGGTCCTTTGTACCTTGATGATGTAAGTGGTTCTCCAAACTAAGGTTACATTCACATAACCACGTTTGCATTGGGAAACTGAGTCCATGTGTCAGCTAGCATTTTGAAAACTACTCTCTACTCAATTGGACTGAACATAGCAAATCAGTTCTATTTGTCCAACACATAGCATTATATTCACCATACCGGTCCAGTTGATTTCCTTCTCATGTAAGAAGTGTATACTGCACTAACTTCTATACCTCATTTCTGAATAATGGTGGTCCATGGCTAGCATTACAGCTTTTACAGACCTCCTCTATTGTTAGCTTTTGTTACTAACTCTTTTTGGAATTTGGAAGATTACAGTCAGACCAAACAAAGTGTTTTACACTGGATGCTCCATTGGGCATTTTTTCCATGTTTTTAGTATAATAGGCATTCACAACAGGTACAAATCATAGATAGAGGGATTTTTTTTTACCAAAATACAGTTGTGTAATGTAAAAAATCTGTAGCACAAGGTGTTTACTTATCAGTGAGTACAGGGTGTAAAAATTCCACCATACAGTGGTATCACCTATAGTAATCTCCATAACTGCTCTACATGGAACCACTCCATCCAAAAAGAATACACTATCAATTATACCATTATGATAATGTCAGCGAACAATGGGAATCTGTTCATCAGCAAAATGTAAAAAAAAGAAGAGATCCAGATTACCTGACAGGGAAACTGTCAGCAGAAATTGACGTATGTCATCAAGCAGCTGAACAGCTTCTCAATAATGTCTATTCCATGGGACAGCACGGTGGCATCGTCCAAAAACAAAACTTCTATGTGAGATGTAATTTGGCTATATAAAGTCAAGGAGACTGAGAGTGTAACGCGTTTACAACAAGCTTTCCTCACTACAGAAAGCCCTTTTTACTTTAATTGATGGTCTTGCATCCAGACAAGTCACAGACCAGATCTCCAGATCTCGGATGAGGAGAGCTTGACATCAATGCTGAGCTCTCCATCTCCATGACTTTTTACAAACAATTTACATCTCACTTCAAAGTTGATTTTCTGAATGATGCCACCACACTGGACCATGAAATAAACCTGATCTGGTAGGTGTTAATCTGCTTCACAACATATTAGTAATGGCTAGGTAGGTCAATTTCTGATGACAGGTTCCCTTTAAGTAAAGATGTCCCGTTTGGAGAATCCAATGGGAGATGAAAGGGGCCTGATGTGTTAAGTCTACCAGGGCTGATACTAAAGAAATATCTGTTGTTGTGACAGATCAGAATAGTGCAGATGGTAGTGTGAACCTTCCCTTATTTACTCATTCTGTGACCTACACATACTGATTTCTCAAGTAAATGAGACCCGGTAACAAATGTTTGACAATAACAGAGTCTTTATCAGGGATGTCACATAGTGATGTCCTGCCAGAACTGAAGATCCATAGGTTGGGTACCTCCTTCTCTACAATTGTCACTGCAGCAGGGCAGGGTGTCTATTCTTCCTAAATTTAATCTTGGAATTCTTCAGCTATAAGAAGGAACAAGACTTTCAGTCTCTTATTTGCCTCCAGGCTGTTACTAAGTGTCATAATCAGATAATTTCCTTCTTTCATCTCATTTCACATTACGTTCACCATGAATAGGAGGAAGCACATGGATAATGTGCGGTGAAAGCTCTGGTTATCCTATCGAATGATGCATGGAAGTATTAACTATGGCACATCTTGAAGCTTGAACCTTAAAAGACAAGGCATCAACTTGCCTGGTTGACTTATACTTTATACACATCCAAAGCTACAAACAAACTTCGTACAGTATATATGTGACCCTAAAACCCCCTTGACATAGTGCTTTTTTTCTCTCTGTTCACAAACTAGGGCTTGTAGATCCATTTTTACATTCTGTTTTTCATCTATTTTCAGCCTGTTTTCTCTTCCCTTGCCCAAGTGTCCAAGAGGTCCGAGTGTCATCCATATGTCATTCACATCTTCCATTTTTGAGGATGATGATGATTTTCTGGAAATGTGGTCCACAGAAACATTTTTACCAGAATGCAAATAAAAAACTTGAGACTCACAGACACAGGGAAGGCTAAAAACAAAAAAATCTGAGACTTAGGTTATCTACAAATAGAGGTACGAGAAAATAGACTGTAAAAATGTTTGTGTGAAAGGGGCCGAAGTTCTTATTCCTGCTTTTGATAGGTACAAAGAACATTTCTTCTCAGCCCATCCTAAGCCCAGACCTTCCTTGTATCTATCCTGTGCTGAGTTGACTGTGGTCAGACGACTGTCAATGAGGCCATTGTGTTGCAATACTGTTCATTCTGCTTGATATAATAGCTACAGTGACAAATCCCATAAAAAGTGCACAGTATTAAAATGCTGCTCCTTGGCAGAACTTCTGCCTTAGTGGCAGCCACGTGGCCTGCACAGTGTTGGTCCCAGACAGCTCAGCAGCTGTGGCCATAAGCCCTCTTCTCCATCAATGGGATGTGATGACGCGTGCCATATAGCAGCAGCAGCAGAGAAGAAGAAAGAACTGCTGCATTGTAATGGGAAAAGATAAGTATATGTATCCAGAAAGTTTCACATGCTTTGTGGGAGCAATAGCTGGTTTGGTGGGGCAATAAATATATTATAGTATATTCACACACATTCTAGTTACACTCCTGGACACTGGACAAATTATTGAAGAAGGTTTGATGACAACTCCCCAACCAAAAGTAGGAATTTCCAATCTAATATTAAGATTCTCCCTCAAAATTTTTGGAATAATATCTACACAGGTAATATGGAAAGTGACAAAGATAAATGTACGGAAATGTTAATATTTGGATTCAGCATGTTTAACTTTTATGGTAGCTATGGGTTCCTTCCTTAGGTTGGCCCCATCCATCCTGAATATATGCACCAGAATTATCACCACAGACAATTAAATGGAAATGAGCCAGGTGACTGCTCTTTTTGGCTAAACTAAAGTAGATTAAAACATTAAGAAATACAAGAATGTTCCTATGAAGTCGGCTACTGACGGTGGTTTAGAAGATTGCCAGGATGACCCCATGTTTGTTATGTTGTTGGACTCTTTTTATATCTGAACTGAAGTGCTAGTCCTTTGCATCCAAACTTCCCTATGCTCTTACCTCATCATTACCGCACCCTCATCTTCTCCACCAGAAGTTTTTGAGATGCCTTCACAACAATGGATTATCGTTCCCATTAAAAGCCTATATTTGTTACTGTGATCTTCTCATGTAGTGAAATACATATCAGTTTAACATTATCTTGGTACATTAACAAAATAAACAGTAGCTCTGAGAATGATGAGTGCTCTCAAGATGGAAATTCTGCTACACAATAGGACTGGGTTTACCCTAAAGCTCTCTTTCACCCAATTTGTGTTCCCATGTTGAGGAAGAGTTGACAGGCTTTAGCAAAACTGAAGACAATGAGGGAGAGGTTCCCCACAGGTGTGTGTCTGGCAGCTGGACGAGCATTAATCATGTTGCATCAACCTAAAGGAATTTCTACACCCAAACCTCTGATTTTCTTTGATAGAACCTCAATTTGGCTTCTTCCCTCAAGAACTGTGAGGTCTCCAAGAGGACAGTGTTGTGAATTATCATATATAAACCATATCATACTATTCTTTTGTGTTATAAGATACATCACAGAACTCATAAATCTGCATTTTCATGGCATCTAGGATCCCCAATACTTTGGTTAATGTATGTTCTCACAGTCTGAGCATTATTCTACTTGTAGGATCAGATGAGTATGTATCTGCTCCAGGTATACTACTGTGACAGCTACAGACAAATGTATTAGACCAACACAGATGAAGGGTACATCCACTTCTGAGGACCTTCAAGCTTCCTACCGTAGTACAGGCGGTCCCCTACTTAAGGACACCCGACTTACAGACAACCCATAGTTACAGACGGACCCGTCAGCCCACTGTGACCTCTGCTGAAGCTCTCTGGATGCTTTACTATAGTCCCAGACTGCTATGATCAGCTGTAAGGTGTCTGTAATGAAGCTTTATTGATTATCCTTGGTCCCATTACAGCAAAAATTTTGAAACTCCAATTGTCACTGGGACAAAAGAAAAAAATTTGTCTAGAACTTCAATTATAAAATATACAGTTTCGACTTGCATACAAATTCAACTTAAGAACAAACCTCCAGACCCTATCTTGTACGTAACCCGGGGACTACCTGTATAATGTTCTTTATCTCTGTTCTGTGACATCACTAATATTAATTATTCAGGGGTGCCTTTGCTGTACATACATTCATTAGGAGATCTCATTGCTGTATGGATGCTACATGGATGTATGAATATAAAGGCTATGTGTTAGTATGTATGGTACAACTTTTATAGTGTATTTATGTATGATTATGTGTAGCATACATAGGGCATATATATCTCATAAGTATGATGTATATGTGTATGTAATGTATACAGGGAGTCTCCGGGTTACGTACAGGATAGGTTCTGTAGGTTTGTTCTTAAGTTGAATTTGTATGTAAGTTGGAACTGTATATTTTATAATTGTAAGTCCAGGCAAAAAAATATTGTCCCAGTGACAATTAGGTTTTAAAAATGTTTTGCTGTAATGGGAACAAGGATTATCAACAAAACTTCATTACAGACACCTTACAGCTGATCATTGCAGCCTGGGACTAAAGAGAAGCATCCAGAGAGGTTAACCAGAGGTCAGAGGTGTCACGGGTGCTGCCGCGACCTATGTAGCGGGTCGCTGGCTCACTCGTGCCCTTCACTGCCCACTGGCACCACGCACCTGTCCACACTCCTGTTACTGCATTCACCCTAGGAGGCGGGGACGTGCGCGCCGGCACTCAAAGTTTTAAAGGACCATTGCACCACTGATCCCCGTCCCCTAGAAATTGTATAAAAGCCAGTCTCTCCCAGCATTCCCTACTGGATCTTCATGCACTATGCCGTCGAGAAAGCTTGTTTCCTTGCCTTGCATCAGTGTATTGATTTGCCGTTGTGACCCCGGACCTGTTCCCACGTGTCCTGACCTCCAGCCTGTCCCCGACCACGAATCTGCCTTTTGTTTCTGTACCTCTCCTTGGCTGCCACCACAGACAAAGTCGCACCTGTGAAACAACCTGGTGGTACCCTGCTGCAGCAAGTCCAACCCGCTTTGCAACGGGCTCTGGTGAAAACCGGGTGCCTCTTAGACTCCGGTCCCAGGTGTTGGCTTACGTCATTGTCTGCGGTGGTCCAGTGGGTCTGGTAACCCTGGAGCCTGACAACAGAGCTTAGTCTGTAGCTAGAGGTCATCTGTAAGTCGGGTGTCCTTCAGTAGGGGACCACCTGTATATAGTGTGTATATGTGTGTGCAGTATATAAATGACATATGAGTAAAGTACAATGTGGGGGACGGATGCAGCATTACTGATTAAGATATATTGGATCCCGATCCATAGTTTGCACCTGGGCCCACTGGAGTCTTGTTACACCACTGATATTCCAGTACTAGCAGGGAATGTTTGTAAAAAAAACTGATAATATTGTATATAATTTTGATCATCTTTAAATCCTTAACACCAAACACTATACATCTACAACAGTGACACCAGGGACATATGGGAAGCTTGTATACATTAATGGTTCCATCTGTAGTGGGACTTGCCATAGTGGCCATGTAACTCCTTACAGTCATCATAGTGTAGTGTTGTATAGAAGGAATCAAGATATCGCAGCCTTAAATCCCTTAGCAGAACTATAATATAAAAATATATTTTATAAAAATGACCAAACATCATCCTGAATCAGTATATAAATAAACGCACATAATTAATACTGTTTTCTTGTTAACCAACCCGCACAGTGAATGTTGTAAAACTTTAATAACAATCATGAATTTTTAATTACGGTATACTGTAAAATAATGGCTGATTTTATCCATCTTACCTCACAATTAAAAAGCAATTAGTAAGTCATATGTACGCAAAATTAAAACCAATAAAAACTATAGTTTGTCCTGCAACAAAATAAGACCTAATACATACTATGGTATACGAAATATTTTAAATTACAAGAATTGTTTTATGTCCAAATTGTTAAAGTGAAGCCCCATAATGATACTACAATAACACACTTTTGTCATTATTTTCATTCATCCCCCTCCAAAAAAAATCCAAAGTCATGGCAAACCCTCAGTTGCTTACATCAATAGAAAACTAAAAACAATAATCAGGGCCCGGTTATTGGGTGGGCTCCCAGTGTGTGGCCCTGGGCCCTCACCAAATTCCAACAAAGGGGTCTTCCACCAGCAGCAAAATCTTATTCTTGTGGGAGGCGGCCCTATGGCTGCACATCGCTAACAGAAATAGTCAGCTTACAGCCAACATGAATCGCTCTTAAAGAGAGGGTCAACTGTGAGCGATGCGCCGTGGCACACTCCCAGGGTCGCATGACTAGTCTATATTGAGCTGGAGGCCCCTTGACTTCAGTGACATCACACTCCCAGGGTCACATGACTAGTGGATAGTGAGCAGGAGGCCCTGTCCCTTCAGTGAAGCCACGCTCCCAGGGTCACATGACTAGTGAATAGTGTGCATTAGGACATGTATGTATGCTACATTCAGTGGGGGCTTCCACCAGATTTTGTGGCCACTGGCCCCACCAACCTTAATCCAGCTTGATGATATTAACAAAAAAATAATCTTTATAATACAGAGTAAAGGGCCCTGCTACTAAACCATAGTGGCACATCACAACGGCCAAAACTTTCAGCCATGGCACTAACAAAAAAAGTTTGAATAATCACAAAGTCAGCTCCAGGTTTCCGTAGGCCCCTGGGCAGCAGACCATCAGTGGGTCCCCTTGCAGCAAACTCAAGTGGAGACATTAAAAATTCAGTAACTAAAACAGTCCCCTGTTCTCTAAAATATTCCCTAGTTTATTATCCCTTCCCCCACATGGATTCCTTATGTACAGCTTTATGCGGGCCCCCCCAGCAGCTCTGGGCCCCGGCACTTGCCTAGGTATGCCCAGTGCTGGTGCCGGACCTGGCTGATCTCTATAAAGGACCTTTACCTTTGCCTTTAACTTATCTCTTGATTCCATTTTTTTTGTTTTAATCCACTGATAGGTAGAGCCTAAGGTTTTCCCATAGTTGCTGCCCATTTCTCAATAGATACATATCACATTCCTCATGAATTTACTTTTTTGTCAACTCTGAAAGGACCTTTGTT
The DNA here is from genome assembly GCA_019512145.1 of Engystomops pustulosus. Lineage (NCBI taxonomy): Eukaryota > Metazoa > Chordata > Amphibia > Anura > Leptodactylidae > Engystomops > Engystomops pustulosus. The sequence goes on from CM033646.1 coordinate 40,293,248, forward strand.
AAAAATGTTCTCTCAGCTTATCTTTACATCGGTTGGCCATCATATAATAGCAATTGAGACTAAGTAACACCAGGAGAGAGACCTGTACCTTTGGCTCTAAAATCCTTACAAGTTGATAGGAACCTTACTGGAGATAGTCAGGGTGATGGATATACCCTAAATGAATCCATTAGTTTCTTGTATGACGCTAGCACCGAGGTGTCAGGGATGAGATGCCAGTGCAAGTATTTTAGAAGATGAATTAATTGACAGGACACAGAATCATCCCTGTGAGTCACGCTCTTTATGCCATAGGAGAAATGAGCTCCCAGGGGCAGATGTTTAAGGCTTACAGTGTTCTCTTGCACCATGGATGGTCTATGACTCAACAACATGTCTAAACAATCTGAGTTTAGATTTTTATTAAATCAAAGAATCAGCTATTTTCAGCTGTCATCTATTTTATAAGGAATATTTCAATCACCACTAATTGCAGCATAGAGAGATGATTGTCATTTATTGATGTACTCAGTGCGGTAATATATGCAGCAATGCGCTTCATGTAAGCAAAACTAGAAAAAATACGTAATCATTTTTATAGGGTAATAATTATGAGCTTTTTGGATGGATAGTATGGCAATATTTATTTTGGTCTTAAAAGTATTAGGAACCATATGGGCAAATGATGCCCCCTGAATTCCTAATGTGCACATTAAAGGACATCTACCACCCGGATGAAGGATTGTAAACCAATCACACTGACATACTGGTGTGTGCTCCCTCTGGTAGTATATGTTCTTCTTTTAGCTTGAAATGCCCTTGTTTTTATGAAAAAAAAATTTGAAAAATTATACAAATGAGCCTGAGGAGCTCCAGGTTCAATAGATGTTAATGGATTGCCTGGTGCCTCTTAGGCTCATCTCCATCCCGGTGGTACATGTCCTTTAACCTCCACCCTGTTACTTTTTACATAATCCAGTGGGCACCTGAGTAACCTACGTACTTCTAAATCAAGAGCAATAATGTGGACACAAAAATTGGAGACATCCAAAAACTGATAGTTGCCAGGTAATTAACATTTATGTGAAATAAAGGGCATCTTATTGGGAAACATATTGGCCAATCTTGCCCATTAATATCCAAAATGTAAGGACATTTCATTGTATGTGAAAATCAGAGTGATCGATGGGTAAACAGTGGTTGCTGGTTAGAGTGAATCCAATTGCCTGAAGGTTTCCAAATGTGTATTTGCAATATAAGAAAAAACTAACCAGAACTAATCTGGACTGCCCGATTTGTGTTGCGTGAAAGTCGGCACGATTGCGGCACAAAACGATCGCGTGCGACACAATTGCCCGCGATCTCCGAAAAGTCATGAAAACCGACAAAAATGCGGCCGCAGGACCCTTCGTAAATAAGCCCCTATATATATGTAAAATATTGTAATGAGTATGCTGTGTTTGCCTGATCGCAGATCTACACAGTGGCGGACTGGCACACCAGAGTAACATGAAACCCAGGAGGTCCAGCAGAAAACCACCCAATTTGGAGGCTGCTAAGGTCTATTACGTTGGGATAAGAATAAGAGTGCGCCCCTAGATTATTTTTTCTGACGGGCCTAATGAACCCCGGTCCAACACTGGTTCTACATGTACTGCCCTGATAAAGACTCACACATTACATTGTAGAGCACTTATTCACCAAGTAACTGGTATATCACTTTCTCAAATATGTGTAGCATAATATTTAGTCTCCACTAAAGTTGTAAAACATGTTTGGACACATTTACTTACCCGGTCCTGTGCGATCCCGGAGGTGCGTTGTCCGACGAGGATGAAGTCCGGCGCGATTCACTAAGATTGTGCACCCGATATCCTACATGTGTCACTTCCCCGCTCAGGTCCGCCGGAGTTCACCTTCTTCTTCCTGGTGCATGTGAGTACATGTCTGGTGACACAATTTGAATTTTAAATCCCGCGCTTAGTCCGAATCAGTCAGGTTGTCCGACGGCCACACCCCTCGATTTGTGTCGCATGAAAGTCGGCGCATGCACCAAAAACCCCTGTGAAATGCGCCGCAAAACAAAAGTAGTCGTGAAACCCTACGAAAATGCGGTCTGCGGACCCTTAGCAGATGTACCCCGTTGTGTCTAACCACTGGTTTGTGATTAAAGGAAATCTACCATCAAAATCGAGCAGGATAAACCAGAGACACTTCCTCATAGATCCAGGTACTGTGACTGTGGTAATCTTCTTATATTTGTTATGTATGACATCCTCCCTTCTAAAATCAACTTTAAATTATGCTTATGTGCCTGAAGGGCTCTGGAGTCGTTACCAGAGCCTCTCCGTGCTGTAGTTTCACAGGCTGTTATAATGAGCAGAAAAATTTTCACCCAACCCAATGTACTCTCCCTCCTCCCTCTGCCTGTGTACAGGGAGAGCAGGATGAGAGAGATATGTTCTGCTTAATGTAACAGCCTGTGAAGCTACAGCACGGAGGAGTTTAGGAAACCCCCCTTCCCCACCAGAGCGTCTCATTAGAATGATAATAAAAGTTAATTTCAGAAGAAAGGAGGTCATGGATAACAAATATTAGAAGATTACCACAGTCATGTTGCCTGGATCTATAAGTAATGGTCTTTGGCTTATTATGCTTGATTTTGATGGTAGATTTTCTTTAACCACTGCAAAGAACACCAGAATTTTTCTTTATCCCCACAAATAAGGGTTGCTAAAAGTTCATCAATACATTGGGTTCATCAAAAGTTCATCAATACATTTTATTTACTAAGAGTCCTGAGGCCACATTTCTGTCGGGTTTTCCGACTTTTTGGGGATCGGGCCGCTGGGACAGCGATTTAGAAGGGCCATGTGTCGCACATGATTGGATTTTGGCGCCGGCTTTCATGCAACACAAATTGAGTTGGGGTGCCGTTGGACGACCCAACGGATTCGGACAAACCACGGGATTTAACTTTAAAATTGTGTCGCAAGCCAAGCACTTACATACACCAGGAAGAAGAAGGTGAACTCCGGCGGACCTGAGCGGGGAAGCAACACATGCACGATATTGGGTGCACACTCGCAGTGAATGGCGGCACAATCCATGTTTGTCTGAGATTCCGGATCAGGGATCGCAACGTGGACAGGTAAGTAAATGTGCCCCATTATGTATACCTCAACAAAGAGTCAAAAATTCAACTCAACCGACAAAAACAAGCTCTTATATGGCTTATAAAAAAATGGCTTACATGTCTTACGCCTTGGCCTTGGCAGATTCATGAAGAACGTGCGGCACAATTCATAAGTTTCATAGAGTTTTTTTGATAAATGTGGGACAGTTCTCCTTAAAAGGAGTATATGGTTATTTTTCTGGATGCTACACGGATCAGCACAGCATGGGTCCAAAGGCCATGTTTGGATCTGGTTTCGGTTCATTTTACATTAAAGCTTTTGTGCGTTCCACTTCATGCTGTATATATATATATATATAGTGTTATCAGTATACTCAATGATATAATCCAGTTTCTATACAGAATTACTCATTCTGAGCTGTGGGTAGGGAGTGTCTAATACTAATAGGCAAGAATGACACCCATGACATAAGGAAGGTGTGACCGGTCCATTGTTTATTCACGTCTCCAGTTTAGGAGTCAGAGGCAGAGATGTAGAGAGGCAGCATTGTGACAATATGAAAGGTTGTGGCTTTATAGGGGATGTCTGGGGTCATATATTTTTTTTACTATGGGCCCCAAGTGGTGTCAAAATATTAAAGGACCTATACTTACATTGGTCTTTTCTCCCGTCACGTGTGGAGCATCCTGTCACTGTTGGTTAGGAGAGGCGTGGTGACATCTCAGAGACTATAGCCTGTAGTTGTGGTCTGTATTAGGCTGTAGTGGGAGCACACTGAACCTCTGCATACCCACAGGGGCTAGCAGTGATGGGGGGTACTCTGCTGGACCGGAGGGAAGTATAGCATGCTGCTACTGTATATATTTAAGTATAAGCTGACCCGAGTATAAGTCGAGGCCCCTAATTTTACCACAAATAACTGGGAAAACCTCTTAACTCGAGTATAAACCTAATATGGGAAATGCATTGGTCCAAGCCTCATGAGTAATGCCCTGCAGCTTCCCCAAGTAATATTGTGCCCTGTGCAGCCTCCCCCAGTAATGCATTGCCCCATCAGCCTCCCCCAATAATGTAATGCCACATGCAGCAGTTTCCCCCAGTAATGTTATATGTTATGCCCCATGCAGCAGCCTCCCCCAGTAATGTAATGCCATGCAGGCGCAGCAGCCTCCCCCAGTAATGTAATGCCCCATGCAGCAGTCTCCCCCAGTAATGTAGTGCCCCAAGAAGCAGTCTCCCCAGAGTAATGTAATGCCACATGCAGAAGTCTCCCCTAGTAATTTTATATGTTTTTCCCCATGCAGCAGCCTCCCCCAGTAATGTAATGCCATGCAGGCACATCTGCCTCCCCCAGTAATGTAATGCCCCATGCTGCAGTCTCCCCCAGTAATGTAATGCCCCAAGAAGCAGTCTCCCCAGAGTAATGTAATGCCACATGCCGCAGCCTCCCCCAGTAATGTAATGTCCCATGCAGCAGCCTCCCCCGGTAATGTAATGTCCCATGCAGCATTCTCCCCCAGTAATGTAATGTCCCAAGAAGCAGTCTCCCCCAGTAAGGTTATTCACCATGCAGCAGTCTCCCTCAGTAATGTAATGCCCAAAGAAGCAGTCTCCCCCAGCAAGGTTATTCACAATGCAGCAGTCTCCCTCAGTAAGGTTATGTCCCATGCAGCAGCTTCCCCCCACTAAAGTAATACCACATGCAGCAGTCTCCACCAGTAAAGTAATGCCACATGCCCCATGCAGCAGCCTCCCCCACTAATGGATTGGGTATCAAATTTTGTGGAGCGTTTTGGTATTTTATCCTCTGAGAATTTGTAAATTTTTTGAAAAACACATTCATTTAGCCAAAAAAGTTTACTTTCAAAATTGTATCCGATTTTGTTTTAACCCCTGTAAAATAATTAAAGGGTTAATAAACTTCATAAAAGTTGTTTTACGTACGTTGAGGGGTGTAGTTTCTATAATGGGGTAATTTATGGGGTTTTACTTTTATTTAGGCCTCTCAAAGTGATTTGAAACCTGAGCAGGTCCCTCAATAGCAGGATTTTGCGTTTTTTATGAAAATGTGAAAAATCGCACCTAACGTTCAAAGGCCCATAACATCCTACAAAAATGAGAGGATGCCTAAAAAATCATGTCCACATAAATTAGACATTTAGTGAATGTTAGTTATTACATTTTTTTGCCCATGGGACTGCATGTTAGGAGGCTGGAGAGACAGGAGAGGTGCAATTGCATGGGACTGCATGTTAGGAGGCGGGGGGGGGCGGGCATGAGAGGAAGTGACCAAGAGGTATAGTTGGCAGCTTAAAAACACTTATTAGCAGCTATGAACTAAGGATTCATAGTGGCATTTGAAATGCGTTGGGGACTATTATTGTTGCATTTTCCTGTAAATGATTTAATAGAGCATGAAGCAAACATTTTTAACCAATGTATATTCCTGCATCCCCTTAGATGCCCCCTTTCCTGTAGTCCTCTCCTTATAATTTCAGCATTTATGTGACCTGTCCTTATAAGGAGGGCACAGAAAAGTGGGCATATAGGAGGTGGCTACAAAAAGGGGAGCATTATAATACCCTTATTTCCTCTACCCGCTTAAATGGCCCTCATACTCCTCTCTCCTTCTTTTCAATTTGATAATAAATCCATAGATTTCCATAGATATCCATAGCCCACCATGACATACTATACACCATTTGGTGTGGGTAATTTTTAATAATATTATTATAAAGCGAGGTACCTAATTTAACCACAAAAAACTGGGAAAGCATTTGACTCGAGTATAAGCCTAGGGTGTGAAATGCAGCCTCTACTCTCTAATAAAATGTCCAGTGTCCTTCTATCACAAAATGTCCAGTAGTCTCCCCTTATCATAACAATGTCCAGTAGTCCTACACAGCATGTCTACCCTCATCTATAACAATGTCCAGTATTCTACCCTCATCTATAACATGTCCTGTATCTCCCCTCATCAAATAACAATGTCCGTAGTCTACCCTCATCTATAACAATGTCCTGTAGTCTCCCCTCATCAATAACAATGTCCAGTAGTCTACCCTCATCTATAACAATGTCCAGTAGTCTCCCCTCATCTATAACAATGTCCAGTAGTCCTCCCTTCATCATAAACATGTCCAGTAGTCCTCCCTTCATCAATACCATGTCCGTAGTCTCCCTCATCAAACATGTCCAGTAGTCTCCCCTCATCATAACATGTCGTAGTCTCCTTTCATAATAACAATGTCTTAGTCCCCCTCATCATAAAATTCCACAGCAGAGAGCCTCCCTTAGTGTAATGTCCACAGCAGAGTTAGTGTAACGTCCACAAAAGAGTGCCCCCCTTAGTGTAAGGTCCATAGCAGAGTGCCCCCCTTAGTCTCATGTCCACAGCAGAGTGACCCCCTTAGTCTCATGTCCATATCAGAGTGATCCCCTTATTGTAAATTCCACAGAAGAGTGCCCCCCTTAGTTTATGTCCCACAGCAGAGTTGTCCCCCTTAGTGTAATGTCCATAGCAGAGTGCCCCCCCCTTAGTCTGATGTCCACACAGAGTGTCCCCCTTAGTGTAATGTCCATAGCAAGTGCCCCCCTTAGTCTCGTGTCCACAGCAAGGCCCCCCTTAGTGTATTGTCCCATAGGCAGAGTGCCCCCTTAGTGAATATCCAGCAGTGCCCCCCTTAGTCTCGTGTCCACAGCAAACTGCCCCCCTTAGTGTATGTCCATAGCAGAGTGCCCCCTTAGTGAATATCCATAGCAGATGTCCCCCTTAGTGTTATGTCCACAGCAGAGTTAGTGTATGTCCACAGAAGAGTGCCCCCCTTAGTGTAAGGTCCAAAACGAGTGCCCCCCCTTAGTCTCATTCCCACAGCAGAGTAATCCCCTTAGTCTCATGTCCATAGCAGAGTGATCCCCTTATTGTAATGTCCACAGAAGAGTGTCCCCCTTAGTTTAATGTCCATAGCAGAGTGTCCCCCTTAGGGAAATGTCCATAGCAGAGTACCCCCCTTAGTCTGATGTCCACAGCAGAGTGCCCCCACTTAGGTATTGTCCAGAGTTCCCTCCTTAGTATATGTCATAGCGCCAAGTGCCCCCCCCTTGTCTCATGTCCACACAAGCAGATTGACCCCCCTTAGTCTCATATTCATAGCAGAGTGATCCCTTATTGTAATGTCCAAGAGAGTGCCCACCTTAGTATAAATGTCCATAGCAGAGTGTTCCGCTTAGTGATGTCCATAGCAGAGTGTCCCCCTTAGTGAAATGTCCATAGCAGAGTGTCCCCTTAGTCTGATGTCCACACCAGAGTGCCCATCCTAGTGAATGTCCATAGCAGAGTGCCCCCTTAGTCTCGTGTCCACAGTAAACTGCCCCCCTTAGTGTATTGTCCATAGCAGAGGCCCCTTAGTGAAATATACATAGCAGAGTGTCCCCCTTAGTGTTGTCCCAGCGGAGTGTCCCCCTTAGTGTATTGTCACAGCAGAGTGTCCTCCTTAGAGTAAAATGTCCAACAAGTTCCATAAAAAAAATAAAGTTAGTACTCACCCCCCGACCTGTCCCTTGGGGTCCTCTTCTCCCCGCAGCAGGTCTTTGGGTTCCTGGCCGGCCGGCAGATGCGCCTCTATGTGGTTCTGCCTGCAAGAAACATGACGTCGCAGCTGCACCTGCTTGCTTTCTTAGTTTCTCTGCCGGTAGATATATGGTGCCACTAAAAAATATAATGTGTTACACAGAAAACAAACTCCCATACAGCTTTGTAACAGAAAATAAAAAGTTATGTCTTTTGAGGTGAGCAAGGAAAACCAAATGCAAAAAGTGGAAAGGGCTTCACATAGTTTTAACTGCCACTCTATTTATTCTCTCTATCATTTTTTGATCATTTCTTTTCTAAACAGCAATTAGTTTTTGCACCAATCTTTATTATTAATTTAATATTTCAAGAAATCCATTTCAGATAACATCTTATTTTTTTGGGAGTGAGACAGAAAACACTATGTCTTGCCAAATTCTAGCTATACACAGAACTCTATTGTGCAGCACTGCCACCCATCATCAAAGAAACTATTGACTCTATTACTTATAAACAATAATGATCCTTATTAACACAACACAGAACAATTGTGCCAGAACCCACAGGTAAAATAAAACTGGCAAGATGAGATTTCAAATAAACCTCAAGGTTAGCATCCATAGGCTAGGTAAGTACAGTCAGCACCATATATACACGCTTAATACTTTTACATTTGTCTAACCCCAGTCCCCTCCCCCACTGTATGCCTAAATCTATAGCACTCCAGTCAGAGCTTGCCTCTTTATAAGGAGACCAACTATAACATAAAACTATAAGAATTCCCCAGACAGAGAAGTTATATATACATTAGCTAGTGAATATTGGGGGAATTTATTAAGACTGGCGTTTTAAAGGAAACAACCATTAAAGGAAATCTACTGCCTGAAACTACTTTTTCAGTAGTTCCAGAGTAGATAACCCATGTGGCTAATGTGTGGACGTCTTTAATCATTTATGAGCTAGCTCCCTATGTATAATAACTTTATTGTGTTTTTATGCAAATTACTCGGGGGTGGATTACCTCTATGAATTCCAGGGGTAAGCTACTCCACACCCAGAGTAGCCTCTGCAATGCCCCCCTGTGCATCCACTATCGTCTGTGAACGCGTGGACATGGAACCACACAAACTCAATGGGGCTTATTTACTAAGGGTCCCACGGTTTGCACTTTCGCGACTGAACAAGAAGGTCCTGAGTGGGGAAGCGACAGATGCAGGAAATCGGGCGGACAAACCTTTTGAATCGCGCCAGAGTGCATGATCGTGGGACACTCCTATTCCGGCAACTCGTTGTCCGGGTAGTAAATGTTCCCCAATGGCTTCAGCCAGGTTACAAGGCCAGAGGGAGCTAATGTGCATGCTCCTGGTCCCAGACTTTTGCACATGCTCCTGGTTCCCTGCGATTGCCATGTCCGTCCAGCCACCATGTTCACAGGCAGCATGGACGCGCAGGAGCTGAATTGCAGAGGCTACTCAAGGCGTGAAGCTTAGACTCCAGAGTTCACAGAGGCTACCCCAAGCGCCTAGTAGCCTTTGAAGGTAATTGCATAAATGAAAGTTCATTATATGATAGAGCAGCTAGCTAAGAGATGATAAAAGATGTCCACAGATGAGCCACACATGGGCTATCTACCTCTGCAACGGCTCTGGGGTCATATACAATAAACCAAGTTAATCTCTAATATAGTGCAGCATCCAGTGAGTGCCCTGAGGACACAAATTTATAGAAAGTGAAGCAGTAGGCGATGTGCCCATCCTATCCTAGAAGACTGCTCTCCCTGCCTTGTACCGGCATGTAAAGCCTGCTCTTTTATGTATGTCCAGTTTTCCTTGTTTCACAGGATATACTAATGTAGCTTAATTTTTACATTAATCTGATGATGGATCGGATATAAAATGACCTTATAGAATTGGGTTTATTTACAATTCTTATTTCATCTGTCATCACACTTCTTCCATTGACGTTAAGTGTAGTTATCAGAAATCCATAAAAGTTATTATTAAGCTCAATATCCAGCTCTCTACAAGAAGCTTCTACTTCAATAATTTTGTATAGACAATAAGTTACTTGAAGGGGTTTTCCCACCAAAACGATTGGGCCTAACTTGCTGACTGGAGTGGGTCTCAATGATGAGACCCCCACAGATCAAGAGATGGAGGGTCCGATAGGGTCTGAGGTAATCACCGTCAGCTCCATAAGACATGTCGGTCCCTCGGACCCCTCATTCTCATGATCTTGGATAGGGCCTAACTGTTTGGTGGGAAAACCCCTTCACAGCATCGTGTTAACCAATATCTGGGCTGAAGAAATAATATATTTATTGTAATTTGCCATATTGTAAAACCTCCACCACAAACCTAGACCTAATGTAATGTCCCCTGAAGACATTATTTAGACGTTCTATTTATACCCATTTATGAGGACTCTTGGGAACAGTAATGGGAGGGGTAAATTGCTCTTGATTATTAGCGTCTTTTGATGCTGGGAGGATAATATCTCCTAAAAGAATGTTGCTTATGTGTTTACATTATCTATGAGTTGTGTTCATGGCTCATAGTTTTCGCATTGGAAACCAGCTATGAGTCAGTATGGACATTATAAAAACCTCATAAATCAAAGAGCAAATACACCATATAACGTGTTGGGGCAATGATGAAATCAGAAGAACGAAAAATAGAGTTCTCAGTAGCAACAACTACTTGCTGACAGGCTCATACATGGAAGGAGGACTACATGTTAGGTGTAACCCTAACTAGTTTTTGCTAACTCATGGATTATAAAGAAAATTGGAGTCCTACTACTAGAAATGTGTTTGGATGATCCTTACAGAGGCATTAGTCTCAATGTAGAGGTTGTAATATAGTCATGAATGTCAAAGCCAACATGGCATAGTATGTTCTCCACTTTTCATATCTCAGGACTAGAATTGCTTCTTTCTAACTACAGTACGATTTACTTGGGTGTGTGCAAAAAGTTATCTCTCCAAAAGTAAGGAGGGGCCTCTATTGAAGCTCAGGGAAAACTCCTAAAATTCAGCAATTGGAGTTTAGCTGAAATAGAAATATAACTCATATAGCAGAATAGTTAAGATCCAATGCAGATGCCCTACTCATCGATACAATGATGCTGAAAAATTCCATCAGCCAACGCTTTTCATGCAGGCCTTATTTATGGTCTGTTGCTTTCATGCTACTCATCAGATGGATTTCTCTCTTAAAATGTCTACCTTTGTATGTCATTCATTGGCTTACAAGCTTTGGCTCTGGATGCACAGGTAGAAGTAAACACAGTAGAAACTTTAAATTCTACTGTTTATTATCACAAAATTCTGGTTATGGACGCTGATCTTAGTTGAGGCCATATAGCCGATACATAAACTGTTTATTATACAAAAGACGTGTAGTAATTATGAGATTTTAAGCAAATTATTAGTTGTCAGACTCATGTCCATACCAAACTATCTGTGGCAAATTGCTAAAGTCTTATATGAGAGGACACAATATACTGAACACAGGTAGAAATGGGGTTAGAATACTCGGTGGCTTGCCCCATGTTTTCCTATATTTTACTACTATATCTAACACATTTTTGTACACAAAAATGTAGGTATCTAGAAACTTTTTTACCCACCAGACCCACCCTGTCTGATGCAAAACTGATGAGAACCTGATTACACTTATAGAAATTTCCATTGGCACACTTATTATATGACTAATTTATAATGATGAGACACAAACCTGGATATACGAGAGTGTAATTGTACGTATTGGAACTTGTCATTATCTTTGTCTATAGTTAATCAGTTATTAACAAGGAACTAATTGTTTCCTGCTAATCCATTCATAGATGAAGTATTAGGGATTAAACAGGAAATGTCTGCTCAGCAATATGTTTGCAAAGCCCTTTACAGGTCTAATGAACAGTTGCTATAAATGATACCGACCATAGAGACAGGCTGAGACATCTTTTAGCACTTTTCAGTTGGTGGTGAATTAGGGTTTCTCTTAGACTTTGCAGAGAAATGATTCTGATGGTCCACAATCCATCTGTTCAGAATATGTAACCCATTGGGTTATCCCATCATATTACAAGCTATACCAATAATCAGGACTTGAGAACAAAGGAGTGTGCTATGAAGGGCCCATATTGTGCTATGAAGGGCCCAAGATTAGAATACAAAAACAATCCTAAATATCCAAAAATACAACATGAAGAAACCCTTTTCAAGTACTATAAGACTTAACGTACAAGGTGGAATAAGGTATACAGTAAGGAATACAAGCAATAATTTCAAATATCGCATGAGCAGGGCTTTTTACTTACCTAAATGGGTTGTCCCATCATAGCAAGTTAGTCCCTATCTGCAGTTTATGTGCCTAGCTGCTGATTGATGGGGTGACCTCACGATCCACGGATCACGAGAAGTGGATCCAATGTACCCCGTCACACACCCTGAGATGACCGGAACAACCAGTGGCCATGCACTCTGTTACCACTATGGAGCTGACAGAGACTGACAATCTCGGACAGTGCTCGCTATCTCTGTCAGCTCCATAGAGATCCGCCCCCCCGATCGCAAGTTGGGGAGAGACAGGAGAGGTGCAATTGCATGGGACTGCATGTTAGGAGGCTTGGGGGGGGGCGGGCAGGAGAGAAGTGAACCCAAGAGGTATATGTATGGCAGCTTAAAACGCAGGAGAGAAGTGAACCCAAGAGGTATATGTATGGCAGCTTAAAACACTTATTAGCAGCTATGACTAAGGATTCATAGTGCATTTGAAATGCGTTGGGGACTATTAGTTGTTGCATTTTCCTGTAAATGATTTAATAGAGCATGAAGCAACATTTTTAACCAATGTATATTCTGCATCCCCTTATAATGCCCCCTTTCCTGTAGTCCTCCTCCTTATAATTTCAGCATTTATGTGACCTGTCCTTATAAGGAGGGGCTACAGAAAAGTGGGCATGATAAGGAGGTGGCTACAAAAAAGGGAGCATTATAATACCCTTATTCCTCTAGCCCCCGCTTACAATGGCCCTCATATCCTCTCTCCTTCTTTTCCATTTGATAAATAAATCCATAGATTTTCCATAGATAATCCATAGAGCCCCTACCATGACATACTATACCATTGTGGTGTGGGTAATGGTTAATAATTATTATTATAAGCTGAGGTACCTAATTTTACCACAAAAAACTGGGAAAGCCATTTGCTCGAGTCATAAGCTGGGTGTGAAATGCAGCCTCTACTCTCTAATAAAATCGTCCAGTGTCCTTCTATCACAATATGTCCAGTAGTCTCCCCTTATCATAACAATGTCCAGTAGTTCTACCCTCTACTATCTATAACAATGTCCAGTATTCTACCCTCATCTATAACATGTCCTGTATCTCCCCTCATCAAATAACAATGTCCCGTAGTCTACCCTCATCTATACCAATGTCCTTAGTCTCCCCCTCATCCAATAACAATGTCCAGTAGTCCTACCCTCATCTATAACAATGTCCAGTAGTCTCCCCTCATCTATAACAATGTCCCAGTATCCTCCCTTCATCAGTAAACATGTCCAGTAGTCCTCCCTTCATCAATACCATGTCCGTAGTCTCCCTCATCATAACATGTCCAGTAGTCTCCCCTCATCATAACAATGTCCGTAGTCTCCTTTCATAATAACAATGTCTATAGTCCCCCTCATCATAAAATTCCACAGCAGAGAGCCCCCCTTAGTGTAATGTCCACAGCAGAGTTAGTGTACGCCCAAAAGAGTGCCCCCCTTAGTGTAAGTCCATAGCAGAGTGCCCCCCTTAGCTCATGTCCACACAGAGTGCCCCTTAGTCTCATGTCCATATCAGAGTGTCCCCTTATTGTAATTCCACAGAAGAGTGCCCCCCTTAGTTTTGTCCCACACAGAGTTGTCCCCCTTAGTGTAATGCCCATAGCAGAGTGCCCCCCCTTAGTCTGATGTCCACACAGAGTGTCCCCCTTAGTGTAATGTCCATAGCAAGTGCCCCCCTTAGTCTCGTGTCCACAGCAACGGCCCCCCTTAGTGTATTGTCCCATAGCAGAGTGCCCCCTTAGTGAAATATCCAGCAGTGCCCCCCTTAGTCTCGTGTCCACAGCAAACTGCCCCCCTTAGTGTATTGTCCATAGCAGAGTGCCCCCTTAGTGAAATATCCATAGCAGAGTGTCCCCCTTAGTGTTATGTCCACAGCAGAGTTAGTGTAATGTCCACAGAAGAGTGCCCCCCTTAGTGTAAGGTCCAAAGCAGAGTGCCCCCCTTAGTCTCATGTCCACAGCAGAGTGACCCCCTTAGTCTAATGTCCATAGCAGAGTGATCCCCTTATTGTAATGTCCACAGAAGAGTGTCCCCCTTAGTTTAATGTCCATAGTAGAGTGTCCCCCCTTAGGGAAATGTCCATAGCAGAGTACCCCCTTAGTCTGATGTCCACAGCAGAGTGCCCCCACTTAGGTATTGTCCAGCAGTTCCCTCCTTAGTATATAGGTCCATAGCAGCAAGTGCCCCCCCCTTGTCTCATGTCCACTACACAGCAGATTGACCCCCCTTAGTCTCATATCATAGCAGAGTGATCCCTTATTGTAATGTCCACAGAAGAGTGCCCACCTTAGTTAAATGTCCATAGCAGAGTGTTCCGCTTAGTTGATGTCCATAGCAGAGTGTCCCCCTTAGTGAAATGTCCATAGCAGAGTGTCCCCTTAGTCTGATGTCCACACCAAGTGCCCATCCTAGTGAATGTCCATAGCAGAGTGCCCCCTTAGTCTCGTGTCCACAGTAAACTGCCCCCCTTAGTGTATTGTCCATAGCAGAGGCCCCTTAGTGAAATATACATAGCAGAGTGTCCCCCTTAGTGTTGTCCCAGCGGAGTGTCCCCCTTAGTGTATTGTCACAGCAGAGTGTCCTCCTTAGAGTAAAATGTCCAACAAGTTCCATAAAAAAAATAAAGTTAGTACTCACCCCCCGACCTGTCCCTTGGGGTCCTCTTCTCCCCGCAGCAGGTCTTTGGGTTCCTGGCCGGCCGGCAGATGCGCCTCTATGTGGTTCTGCCTGCAGAGAAACATGACGTCGCAGCTGCACCTGCTTGCTTTCTTAGTTTCTCTGCCGGTAGATATATGGTGCCACTAAAAAATATAATGTGTTACACAGAAAACAAACTCCCATACAGCTTTGTAACAGAAAATAAAAAGTTATGTCTTTTGAGGTGAGCAAGGAAAACCAAAATGCAAAAATGGAAAGGTGCTTCACATAGTTTTAACTGCCACTCTATTTATTCTCTCTATCATTTTTTGATCATTTCTTTTCTAAACAGCAATTAGTTTTTGCACCAATCTTTATTATTAATTTAATATTTCAAGAAATCCATTTCAGATAACATCTTATTTTTTTGGGAGTGAGACAGAAAACACTATGTCTTGCCAAATTCTAGCTATACACAGAACTCTATTGTGCAGCACTGCCACCCATCATCAAAGAAACTATTGACTCTATTACATTATAAACAATAATGATCCTTATTAACACAACACAGAACAATTGTGCCAGAACCCACAGGTAAAATAAAAACTGGCAAGATGAGATTTCAAATAAACCTCAAGGTTAGCATCCATAGGCTAGGTAAGTACAGTCAGCACCATATATACACGCTTAATACTTTTACATTTGTCTAACCCCAGTCCCCTCCCCCACTGTATGCCTAAATCTATAGCACTCCAGTCAGAGCTTGCCTCTTTATAAGGAGACCAACTATAACATAAAACTATAAGAATTCCCCAGACAGAGAAGTTATATATACATTAAGCTAGTGAATATTGGGGGAATTTATTAAGACTGGCGTTTTAAAGGAAACAACCATTAAAGGAAATCTACTGCCTGAAACTACTTTTTCAGTAGTTCCAGAGTAGATAACCCATGTGGCTAATGTGTGGACGTCTTTAATCATTTATGAGCTACTCCCTATGTATAATAACTTTATTGTGTTTTTATGCAAATTACTCGGGGGTGGATTACCTCTATGAATTCCAGGGGTAAGCTACTCCACACCCAGAGTAGCCTCTGCAATGCCCCCCTGTGCATCCACTATCGTCTG
Source organism: Engystomops pustulosus (assembly GCA_019512145.1). NCBI lineage: Eukaryota > Metazoa > Chordata > Amphibia > Anura > Leptodactylidae > Engystomops > Engystomops pustulosus. Next base: position 40,309,038 of record CM033646.1, read on the forward strand.
TGAACGCGTGGTTACATGGAACCACACAAACTCAATGGGGCTTATTTACTAAGGGTCCCACGGTTTGCACTTTCGCGACTGAACAAGAAGGTCCTGAGTGGGGAAGCGACAGATGCAGGAAATCGGGCGGACAAACCTTTTGAATCGCGCCAGAGTGCATGATCGTGGGACACTCCTATTCCGGCAACTCGTTGTCCGGGTAAGTAAATGTTCCCCAATGGCTTCAGCCAGGTTAAAGGCCAGAGGGAGCTAATGTGCATGCTCCTGGTCCCAGACTTTTGCACATGCTCCTGGTTCCCTGCGATTGCCATGTCCGTCCAGCCACCATGTTCACAGGCAGCATGGACGCGCAGGAGCTGAATTGCAGAGGCTACTCAAGGCGTGAAGCTTAGACTCCAGAGTTCACAGAGGCTACCCCAAGCGCCTAGTAGCCTTTGAAGGTAATTGCATAAATGAAAGTTCATTATATGATAGAGCAGCTAGCTAAGAGATGATAAAAGATGTCCACAGATGAGCCACACATGGGCTATCTACCTCTGCAACGGCTCTGGGGTCATATACAATAAACCAAGTTAATCTCTAATATAGTGCAGCATCCAGTGAGTGCCCTGAGGACACAAATTTATAGAAAGTGAAGCAGTAGGCGATGTGCCCATCCTATCCTAGAAGACTGCTCTCCCTGCCTTGTACCGGCATGTAAAGCCTGCTCTTTTATGTATGTCCAGTTTTCCTTGTTTCACAGGATATACTAATGTAGCTTAATTTTTACATTAATCTGATGATGGATCGGATATAAAATGACCTTATAGAATTGGGTTTATTTACAATTCTTATTTCATCTGTCATCACACTTCTTCCATTGACGTTAAGTGTAGTTATCAGAAATCCATAAAAGTTATTATTAAGCTCAATATCCAGCTCTCTACAGAAGCTTCTACTTCAATAATTTTGTATAGACAATAAGTTACTTGAAGGGGTTTTCCCACCAAAACGATTGGGCCTAACTTGCTGACTGGAGTGGGTCTCAATGATGAGACCCCCACAGATCAAGAGATGGAGGGTCCGATAGGGTCTGAGGTAATCACCGTCAGCTCCATAAGACATGTGCGGTCCCTCGGACCCCTCATTCTCATGATCTTGGATAGGGCCTAACTGTTTGGTGGGAAAACCCCTTCACAGCATCGTGTTAACCAATATCTGGGCTGAAGAAATAATATATTTATTGTAATTTGCCATATTGTAAAACCTCCACCACAAACCTAGACCTAATGTAATGTCCCCTGAAGACATTATTTAGACGTTCTATTTATACCCATTTATGAGGACTCTTGGGAACAGTAATGGGAGGGGTAAATTGCTCTTGATTATTAGCGTCTTTTGATGCTGGGAGGATAATATCTCCTAAAAGAATGTTGCTTATGTGTTTACATTATCTATGAGTTGTGTTCATGGCTCATAGTTTTCGCATTGGAAACCAGCTATGAGTCAGTATGGACATTTAAAAACCTCATAAATCAAAGAGCAAATACACCATATAACGTGTTGGGGCAACTGATGAAATCAGAAGAACGAAAAATAGAGTTCTCAGTAGCAACAACTACTTGCTGACAGGCTCATACATGGAAGGAGGACTACATGTTAGGTGTAACCCTAACTAGTTTTTGCTAACTCATGGATTATAAAGAAAATTGGAGTCCTACTACTAGAAATGTGTTTGGATGATCCTTACAGAGGCATTAGTCTCAATGTAGAGGTTGTAATATAGTCATGAATGTCAAAGCCAACATGGCATAGTATGTTCTCCACTTTTCATATCTCAGGACTAGAATTGCTTCTTTCTAACTACAGTACATTTACTTGGGTGTGTGCAAAAAGTTATCTCTCCAAAAGTAAGGAGGGGCCTCTATTGAAGCTCAGGGAAAACTCCTAAAATTCAGCAATTGGAGTTTAGCTGAAATAGAAATATAACTCATATAGCAGAATAGTTAAGATCCAATGCAGATGCCCTACTCATCGATACAATGATGCTGAAAAATTCCATCAGCCAACGCTTTTCATGCAGGCCTTATTTATGGTCTGTTGCTTTCATGCTACTCATCAGATGGATTTCTCTCTTAAAATGTCTACCTTTGTATGTCATTCATTGGCTTACAAGCTTTGGCTCTGGATGCACAGGTAGAAGTAAACACAGTAGAAACTTTAAATTCTACTGTTTATTATCACAAAATTCTGGTTATGGACGCTGATCTTAGTTGGAGGCCATATAGCCGATACATAAACTGTTTATTATACAAAAGACGTGTAGTAATTATGAGATTTTAAGCAAATTATTAGTTGTCAGACATCATGTCCATACCAAACTATCTGTGGCAAATTGCTAAAGTCTTATATGAGAGGACACAATATACTGAACACAGGTAGAAATGGGGTTAGAATACTCGGTAGGCTTGCCCCATGTTTTCCTATATTTTACTACTATATCTAACACATTTTTGTACACAAAAATGTAGGTATCTAGAAACTTTTTTACCCACCAGACCCACCCTGTCTGATGCAAAACTGATGAGAACCTGATTACACTTATAGAAATTTCCATTGGCACACTTATTATATGACTAATTTATAATGATGAGACACAAACCTGGATATACGAGAGTGTAATTGTACGTATTGGAACTTGTCATTATCTTTGTCTATAGTTAATCAGTTATTAACAAGGAACTAATTGTTTCCTGCTAATCCATTCATAGATGAAGTATTAGGGATTAAACAGGAAATGTCTGCTCAGCAATATGTTTGCAAAGCCCTTTACAGGTCTAATGAACAGTTGCTATAAATGATACCGACCATAGAGACAGGCTGAGACATCTTTTAGCACTTTTCAGTTGGTGGTGAATTAGGGTTTCTCTTAGACTTTGCAGAGAAATGATTCTGATGGTCCACAATCCATCTGTTCAGAATATGTAACCCATTGGGTTATCCCATCATATTACAAGCTATACCAATAATCAGGACTTGAGAACAAAGGAGTGTGCTATGAAGGGCCCATATTGTGCTATGAAGGGCCCAAGATTAGAATACAAAAACAATCCTAAATATCCAAAAATACAACATGAAGAAACCCTTTTCAAGTACTATAAGACTTAACGTACAAGGTGGAATAAGGTATACAGTAAGGAATACAAGCAATAATTTCAAATATCGCATGAGCAGGGCTTTTTACTTACCTAAATGGGTTGTCCCATCATAGCAAGTTAGTCCCTATCTGCAGTTTATGTGCCTAGCTGCTGATTGATGGGGTGACCTCACGATCCACGGATCACGAGAAGTGGATCCAATGTACCCCGTCACACACCCTGAGATGACCGGAACAACCAGTGGCCATGCACTCTGTTACCACTATGGAGCTGACAGAGACTGACAATCTCGGACAGTGCTCGCTATCTCTGTCAGCTCCATAGAGATCCGCCCCCCCGATCGCAAGTTGGGGCTTGCGCACAACGCCCACCCAGGGATGCGTAACTGGTAATCGGTGTCCCCAAGCGCTTTATCTACAACCCACCCCCCCCTCAAGCTATCCTAATGCCAATCTGTTGTTTCCCCCCATGGGCGTCGCACCGATTGAGGCCACACCACAACTAAGCCAATAAAAAACATGGAGTTTAGACTTGGTTAGGAGGACGTGCAGGGGCGGGCAAGCGGATGATATGGTCGTGATAATGATAGATACCAACGCGAGGATAAATTTCATTCGGTGTCTGCAGGCTAACAGAATTTTTAAATGAGTAAAAACCTTCCACTGTGGGCTCCTGCTTGGCTCCCTTCCAAATCGGACCCGCCTCTGCGAGATAACTACTTTTTTATGTGGCGCATAGCTGGTGAGTTGAGGTGGTGAATCTAGGAGCCCCCGGCGCTCGAGGCCTGCCCCTCACTCTGTGAGTCTGACCCGGAAAGCTGTTGAACCACCTAACACCAATGGGTTTGGATTCCAGAGGAACTTCTCGCTTTCATCTTTTCTTAATTCCGGTAGAACCGCGAGGGCCCTCCAAAGGAGGAGATAAATAAGCGGTACGGGATCTACCGCCCGAGTGGATGCTGGCCTGCCCGCGGGGCGTAAGCCGAGGGAGTTTGCAACGGATTAAACGGGCAGGGTAGTCATTTAGGTTACGGGATCTAGACGAGGGCTCTGGGTGAGCCCCATTGGATAACCGTTGGGTAATTAGGGTATGACGGACTCGGGAAAGCGACGGGGACGAACACATAAAACCTAGACTACTACTGTGGAAGCCCAGCCAGCCCCCACAACTCCTAGCTCCTTGCTTGCCACGCAGACGGACTTCGAACCCAAGGAATAATTTGTCCAGCGATTGCTATCCCATCATTGGAATAGGGGCTGGAGTAGGCTATCATGCTGGAACTTACAGCTGTCTATCCAGAAATCTGCTCATAAGGGATGACGTAGATTGCGGCCCCAAGCATGCTGGGGCGAAGAAGCTTAGTATTTCTGCGTATTGCTCCACTTTGGACTCTGTGTGAAACGCTGTGTGACTTGCATTCCAATATTTTCCACATGCCAACTGCTTAGGTAATCCATATTACTGACTGCATCGCTGCGCTGATTAGTAGTTACACGAGAGTGTGAATGGTGAATATACCGGTTACATTGAGAAGTCCCTACCTTCTTCCACCAGCTTGGCACCAGCGCTCCTGCAGTTCCCTCTCCCTGAACACAGCAGTATGTGACATGCAGGGAATCAGCTGTCCCATGTGATTTTAGACCTCACAGTGGAATCTTTGTTAATTGTTCTTTGCTGTTGGCATGTGTTGGTGTCCTGCCATCTCCCCTTATCCTTGTTTCTGAACCATATTTTAATGAGCCTGGATACGAGAGATCAAGAGGCACACCAAGTGGCACGCAGAGCTCCAGAGAATACGATGGCAATATTAGACAGGCCACAGTCAAGTGGGCCATGCTAGAACAAATTCGGAATCCTTCACCGTGTTTTAAAGAGGTAAGTTCCCCATTTTTTGTGTACAGACTTATTGGTTTTCTTTCATGCTAAACTAAACTTTTAACATGAATAGTGCAAATGATGATCTACTTTATTAAAGAAATAAGTTCCTCTGTCCTTAATTTTCCACAAGGATTGTAAAACAAGCACACTTGCAGAGGGTGTGTGCCCCCTCTGGCTGGATCTGCTCTTATTTTTGCTTATATTTTTTTAAGAAATATGCAAATGAGCTCGTTAAGCCTTTTTTTTTTAAAACAATCAACGGACATAGAAGTCTAAAAGACCGATCCTGCCAGATGGGGCCACACACCATCATGTAAGGGTTTACATCCTTCACTCAACCTGTGGTAGTTTCCTTACGCAGTATTCATTGGCATTCTTTCTTCTTACAAGCATTGATAGTTTATAGATAATGAAGCTAATGTTTCCCGTTACAACCGTCCCCTGCAAGACTTTACCCCCTACCTGATCCAGTTCTGAGGAGCACTTGTAAAACTACCGATTATTATAAGCTGAGGTACCTAATTTTACCACAAAAAACTGGGAAAGCATATTGACTCGAGTATAAGCCTAGGGTGTGAAATGCAGCCTCTACTCTCTAATAAAATGTCCAGTAGTCTCTTCTTATCAACAAAATGTCCAGTAGTCTCCCCTCATCAATAACAATGTCCAGTAGTCTACCCTCATCTATAACAATGTCCAGTAGTCTACCCTCATCTATAACAATGTCCAGTAGTCTACCCCTCTCTATAACATGTCCTGTACATTCTCCCCTCATCAAAAACAATGTTCCAAGTAGTCTTACCCTCATCTATAAAACCAATGTCCTTTAGTCTCCCCCTCATCAATAACAATGTCCAGTAGTCTACCCTCATCTATAACAATGTCCAGTAGTCTCCCCTCATCTATAACAATGTCCAGTAGTCTCCCTTCATCAATAACAATGTCCAGTAGTCTCCCTTCATCAATAACATGTCTAGTCTCCCCATAACATGTCCAGTAGTTCCCTCATCATAACAATGTCCGTAGTCTCCTTTCATAATAACAATGTCTATAGTCCCCCTCATCAAAAATTCCACAGCAGAGAGCCCCCCTTAGTGTAATGTCCACAGCAGAGTTAGTGTACGTCCCAAAAGAGTGCCCCCCTTAGTGTAGTCCATAGCAGAGTGCCCCCCTTAGCTCATTCCACAAGAGTGACCCCCTTAGTCCTCATGTCCATATCAGAGTGATCCCCTTATTGTAAATTCCACAGAAGAGTGCCCCCCTTAGTTTATGTCCCACACAGAGTTCCCCCTTAGTGTAATGTCCATAGCAGAGTGCCCCCCTTAGTCTGATGTCCACACAAGTGTCCCCCTAGTGTAAGTGCCATAGCAAGTGCCCCCCTTAGTCTCGTGTCCACAGCAACGCCCCCCTTAGTGTATTGTCCATAGGCAGGTGCCCCCTTAGTGAAATATCCATGCAGTGCCCCCCTTAGTCTCGTGTCCACAGCAAACTGCCCCCCTTAGTGTATGTCCATAGCAGAGTGCCCCCTTAGTGAATATCCATAGCAGATTGTCCCCCTTAGTGTTATGTCCACAGCAGAGTTTTAGTGTAATGTCCACAGAAGAGTGCCCCCCTTAGTGTAAGGTCCAAAACGAGTGCCCCCCCTTAGTCTCATATTCCACAGCAGAGTACCCCCTTAGTCTAATGTCCATAGCAGAGTGATCCCCTATTGTAATTGTCCACAAAGAGTGTCCCCCTTAGTTTATGTCCATGAGAGTGTCCCCCTTAGAAATGTCCATAGCAGAGTACCCCCTTAGTCTGATGTCCACAGCAGAGTGCCCCACTTAGGTATTGTCCATAGCAGTTCCCCCTTAGTATAGTCATAGCAGCAAGTGCCCCCCCCTTGTCTCATGTCCACACACAGCAGATTGACCCCCTTAGTCTCATGTCCATAGCAGAGTGATCCCCTTATTGTAATGTCCAAGAGAGTGCCCACCTTAGTATAAATGTCCATAGCAGAGTGTCCGCTTAGTGATGTCCATAGCAGAGTGTCCCCCTTAGTGAAATGTCCATAGCAGAGTGTCCCCTTAGTCTGATGTCCACACCAAGTGCCCATCCTAGTGAATGTCCATAGCAGAGTGCCCCCTTAGTCTCGTGTCCACAGTAAACTGCCCCCCTTAGTGTATTGTCCATAGCAGAGGCCCCTTAGTGAAATATACATAGCAGAGTGTCCCCCTTAGTGTTGTCCCAGCGGAGTGTCCCCCTTAGTGTATTGTCACAGCAGAGTGTCCTCCTTAGAGTAAAATGTCCAACAAGTTCCATAAAAAAAATAAAGTTAGTACTCACCCCCCGACCTGTCCCTTGGGGTCCTCTTCTCCCCGCAGCAGGTCTTTGGGTTCCTGGCCGGACCGGCAGATGCGCCTCTATGTGGTTCTGCCTGCAAGAAACATGACGTCGCAGCTGCACCTGCTTGCTTTCTTAGTTTCTCTGCCGGTAGATATATGGTGCCACTAAAAAATATAATGTGTTACACAGAAAACAAACTCCCATACAGCTTTGTAACAGAAAATAAAAAGTTATGTCTTTTGAGGTGAGCAAGGAAAACCAAATGCAAAAAGTGGAAAGGGCTTCACATAGTTTTAACTGCCACTCTATTTATTCTCTCTATCATTTTTTGATCATTTCTTTTCTAAACACAATTAGTTTTTGCACCAATCTTTATTATTAATTTAATATTTCAAGAAATCCATTTCAGATAACATCTTATTTTTTTGGGAGTGAGACAGAAAACACTATGTCTTGCCAAATTCTAGCTATACACAGAACTCTATTGTGCAGCACTGCCACCCATCATCAAAGAAACTATTGACTCTATTACTTATAAACAATAATGATCCTTATTAACACTAACACAGAACAATTGTGCCAGAACCCACAGGTAAAATAAAAACTGGCAAGATGAGATTTCAAATAAACCTCAAGGTTAGCATCCATAGGCTAGGTAAGTACAGTCAGCACCATATATACACGCTTAATACTTTTACATTTGTCTAACCCCAGTCCCCTCCCCCACTGTATGCCTAAATCTATAGCACTCCAGTCAGAGCTTGCCTCTTTATAAGGAGACCAACTATAACATAAAACTATAAGAATTCCCCAGACAGAGAAGTTATATATACATTAAGCTAGTGAATATTGGGGGAATTTATTAAGACTGGCGTTTTAAAGGAAACAACCATTAAAGGAAATCTACTGCCTGAAACTACTTTTTCAGTAGTTCCAGAGTAGATAACCCATGTGGCTAATGTGTGGACGTCTTTAATCATTTATGAGCTAGCTCCCTATGTATAATAACTTTATTGTGTTTTTATGCAAATTACTCGGGGGTGGATTACCTCTATGAATTCCAGGGGTAAGCTACTCCACACCCAGAGTAGCCTCTGCAATGCCCCCCTGTGCATCCACTATCGTCTGTGAACGCGTGGTACATGGAACCACACAAACTCAATGGGGCTTATTTACTAAGGGTCCCACGGTTTGCACTTTCGCGACTGAACAAGAAGGTCCTGAGTGGGGAAGCGACAGATGCAGGAAATCGGGCGGACAAACCTTTTGAATCGCGCCAGAGTGCATGATCGTGGGACACTCCTATTCCGGCAACTCGTTGTCCGGGTAGTAAATGTTCCCCAATGGCTTCAGCCAGGTTACAAGGCCAGAGGGAGCTAATGTGCATGCTCCTGGTCCCAGACTTTTGCACATGCTCCTGGTTCCCTGCGATTGCCATGTCCGTCCAGCCACCATGTTCACAGGCAGCATGGACGCGCAGGAGCTGAATTGCAGAGGCTACTCAAGGCGTGAAGCTTAGACTCCAGAGTTCACAGAGGCTACCCCAAGCGCCTAGTAGCCTTTGAAGGTAATTGCATAAATGAAAGTTCATTATATGATAGAGCAGCTAGCTAAGAGATGATAAAAGATGTCCACAGATGAGCCACACATGGGCTATCTACCTCTGCAACGGCTCTGGGGTCATATACAATAAACCAAGTTAATCTCTAATATAGTGCAGCATCCAGTGAGTGCCCTGAGGACACAAATTTATGAAAGTGAAGCAGTAGGCGATGTGCCCATCCTATCCTAGAAGACTGCTCTCCCTGCCTTGTACCGGCATGTAAAGCCTGCTCTTTTATGTATGTCCAGTTTTCCTTGTTTCACAGGATATACTAATGTAGCTTAATTTTTACATTAATCTGATGATGGATCGGATATAAAATGACCTTATAGAATTGGGTTTATTTACAATTCTTATTTCATCTGTCATCACACTTCTTCCATTGACGTTAAGTGTAGTTATCAGAAATCCATAAAAGTGTATTATTAAGCTCAATATCCAGCTCTCTACAGAAGCTTCTACTTCAATAATTTTGTATAGACAATAAGTTACTTGAAGGGGTTTTCCCACCAAAACGATTGGGCCTAACTTGCTGACTGGAGTGGGTCTCAATGATGAGACCCCCACAGATCAAGAGATGGAGGGTCCGATAGGGTCTGAGGTAATCACCGTCAGCTCCATAAGACATGTGCGGTCCCTCGGACCCCTCATTCTCATGATCTTGGATAGGGCCTAACTGTTTGGTGGGAAAACCCCTTCACAGCATCGTGTTAACCAATATCTGGGCTGAAGAAATAATATATTTATTGTAATTTGCCATATTGTAAAACCTCCACCACAAACCTAGACCTAATGTAATGTCCCCTGAAGACATTATTTAGACGTTCTATTTATACCCATTTATGAGGACTCTTGGGAACAGTAATGGGAGGGGTAAATTGCTCTTGATTATTAGCGTCTTTTGATGCTGGGAGGATAATATCTCCTAAAAGAATGTTGCTTATGTGTTTACATTATCTATGAGTTGTGTTCATGGCTCATAGTTTTCGCATTGGAAACCAGCTATGAGTCAGTATGGACATTTAAAAACCTCATAAATCAAAGAGCAAATACACCATATAACGTGTTGGGGCAACTGATGAAATCAGAAGAACGAAAAATAGAGTTCTCAGTAGCAACAACTACTTGCTGACAGGCTCATACATGGAAGGAGGACTACATGTTAGGTGTAACCCTAACTAGTTTTTGCTAACTCATGGATTATAAAGAAAATTGGAGTCCTACTACTAGAAATGTGTTTGGATGATCCTTACAGAGGCATTAGTCTCAATGTAGAGGTTGTAATATAGTCATGAATGTCAAAGCCAACATGGCATAGTATGTTCTCCACTTTTCATATCTCAGGACTAGAATTGCTTCTTTCTAACTACAGTACATTTACTTGGGTGTGTGCAAAAAGTTATCTCTCCAAAAGTAAGGAGGGGCCTCTATTGAAGCTCAGGGAAAACTCCTAAAATTCAGCAATTGGAGTTTAGCTGAAATAGAAATATAACTCATATAGCAGAATAGTTAAGATCCAATGCAGATGCCCTACTCATCGATACAATGATGCTGAAAAATTCCATCAGCCAACGCTTTTCATGCAGGCCTTATTTATGGTCTGTTGCTTTCATGCTACTCATCAGATGGATTTCTCTCTTAAAATGTCTACCTTTGTATGTCATTCATTGGCTTACAAGCTTTGGCTCTGGATGCACAGGTAGAAGTAAACACAGTAGAAACTTTAAATTCTACTGTTTATTATCACAAAATTCTGGTTATGGACGCTGATCTTAGTTGAGGCCATATAGCCGATACATAAACTGTTTATTATACAAAAGACGTGTAGTAATTATGAGATTTTAAGCAAATTATTAGTTGTCAGACTCATGTCCATACCAAACTATCTGTGGCAAATTGCTAAAGTCTTATATGAGAGGACACAATATACTGAACACAGGTAGAAATGGGGTTAGAATACTCGGTAGGCTTGCCCCATGTTTTCCTATATTTTACTACTATATCTAACACATTTTTGTACACAAAAATGTAGGTATCTAGAAACTTTTTTACCCACCAGACCCACCCTGTCTGATGCAAAACTGATGAGAACCTGATTACACTTATAGAAATTTCCATTGGCACATTATTATATGACTAATTTATAATGATGAGACACAAACCTGGATATACGAGAGTGTAATTGTACGTATTGGAACTTGTCATTATCTTTGTCTATAGTTAATCAGTTATTAACAAGGAACTAATTGTTTCCTGCTAATCCATTCATAGATGAAGTATTAGGGATTAAACAGGAAATGTCTGCTCAGCAATATGTTTGCAAAGCCCTTTACAGGTCTAATGAACAGTTGCTATAAATGATACCGACCATAGAGACAGGCTGAGACATCTTTTAGCACTTTTCAGTTGGTGGTGAATTAGGGTTTCTCTTAGACTTTGCAGAGAAATGATTCTGATGGTCCACAATCCATCTGTTCAGAATATGTAACCCATTGGGTTATCCCATCATATTACAAGCTATACCAATAATCAGGACTTGAGAACAAAGGAGTGTGCTATGAAGGGCCCATATTGTGCTATGAAGGGCCCAAGATTAGAATACAAAAACAATCCTAAATATCCAAAAATACAACATGAAGAAACCCTTTTCAAGTACTATAAGACTTAACGTACAAGGTGGAATAAGGTATACAGTAAGGAATACAAGCAATAATTTCAAATATCCATGAGCAGGGCTTTTTACTTACCTAAATGGGTTGTCCCATCATAGCAAGTTAGTCCCTATCTGCAGTTTATGTGCCTAGCTGCTGATTGATGGGGTGACCTCACGATCCACGGATCACGAGAAGTGGATCCAATGTACCCCGTCACACACCCTGAGATGACCGGAACAACCAGTGGCCATGCACTCTGTTACCACTATGGAGCTGACAGAGACTGACAATCTCGGACAGTGCTCGCTATCTCTGTCAGCTCCATAGAGATCCGCCCCCCCGATCGCAAGTTGGGTGTCTATTAGTCTCCCCTCATCAATAAAATATCCACAGCAGAGAGCCTCCCTTAGTGTAATGTCCACAGCAGAGTTAGTGTAACGTCCACAGAAGAGTGCCCCCCTTAGTGTAAGGTCCATAGCAGAGTGCCCCCCTTAGTCTCATGTCCACAGCAGAGTGACCCCCTTAGTCTCATGTCCATATCAGAGTGATCCCCTTATTGTAATGTCCACAGAAGAGTGCCCCCCTTAGTTTAATGTCCACAGCAGAGTGTCCCCCTTAGTGTAATGTCCATAGCAGAGTGCCCCCCTTAGTCTGATGTCCACACAAGTGTCCCCCTAGTGTAATGCCATAGCAAGTGCCCCCCTTAGTCTCGTGTCCACAGCAACGCCCCCCTTAGTGTATTGTCCATAGGCAGGTGCCCCCTTAGTGAAATATCCATAGCAGAGTGCCCCCCTTAGTCCCGTGTCCACAGCAAACTGCCCCCCTTAGTGTATGTCCATAGCAGAGTGCCCCCTTAGTGAATATCCATAGCAGATTGTCCCCCTTAGTGTTATGTCCACAGCAGAGTTTTAGTGTAATGTCCACAGAAGAGTGCCCCCCTTAGTGTAAGGTCCAAATACGAGTGCCCCCCCTTAGTCTCATATTCCACAGCAGAGTACCCCCTTAGTCTAATGTCCATAGCAGAGTGATCCCCTATTGTAATTGTCCACAAAGAGTGTCCCCCTTAGTTTATGTCCATGAGAGTGTCCCCCTTAGAAATGTCCATAGCAGAGTACCCCCTTAGTCTGATGTCCACAACAGAGTGCCCCACTTAGGTATTGTCCATAGCAGTTCCCCCTTAGTATAGTCATAGCAGCAAGTGCCCCCCCCTTGTCTCATGTCCACACACAGCAGATTGACCCCCTTAGTCTCATGTCATAGCAGAGTGATCCCCTTATTGTAATGTCCAAGAGAGTGCCCACCTTAGTATAAATGTCCATAGCAGAGTGTCCGCTTAGTGATGATCCATAGCAGAGTGTCCCCCTTAGTGAAATGTCCATAGCAGAGTGTCCCCTTAGTCTGATGTCCACACCAAGTGCCCATCCTAGTGAATGTCCATAGCAGAGTGCCCCCTTAGTCTCGTGTCCACAGTAAACTGCCCCCCTTAGTGTATTGTCCATAGCAGAGGCCCCTTAGTGAAATATACATAGCAGAGTGTCCCCCTTAGTGTTGTCCCAGCGGAGTGTCCCCCTTAGTGTATTGTCACAGCAGAGTGTCCTCCTTAGAGTAAAATGTCCAACAAGTTCCATAAAAAAAATAAAGTTAGTACTCACCCCCCGACCTGTCCCTTGGGGTCCTCTTCTCCCCGCAGCAGGTCTTTGGGTTCCTGGCCGGCCGGCAGATGCGCCTCTATGTGGTTCTGCCTGCAAGAAACATGACGTCGCAGCTGCACCTGCTTGCTTTCTTAGTTTCTCTGCCGGTAGATATATGGTGCCACTAAAAAATATAATGTGTTACACAGAAAACAAACTCCCATACAGCTTTGTAACAGAAAATAAAAAGTTATGTCTTTTGAGGTGAGCAAGGAAAACCAAAATGCAAAAAGTGGAAAGGTGCTTCACATAGTTTTAACTGCCACTCTATTTATTCTCTCTATCATTTTTTGATCATTTCTTTTCTAAACACAATTAGTTTTTGCACCAATCTTTATTATTAATTTAATATTTCAAGAAATCCATTTCAGATAACATCTTATTTTTTTGGGAGTGAGACAGAAAACACTATGTCTTGCCAAATTCTAGCTATACACAGAACTCTATTGTGCAGCACTGCCACCCATCATCAAAGAAACTATTGACTCTATTACTTATAAACAATAATGATCCTTATTAACACTAACACAGAACAATTGTGCCAGAACCCACAGGTAAAATAAAAACTGGCAAGATGAGATTTCAAATAAACCTCAAGGTTAGCATCCATAGGCTAGGTAAGTACAGTCAGCACCATATATACACGCTTAATACTTTTACATTTGTCTAACCCCAGTCCCCTCCCCCACTGTATGCCTAAATCTATAGCACTCCAGTCAGAGCTTGCCTCTTTATAAGGAGACCAACTATAACATAAAACTATAAGAATTCCCCAGACAGAGAAGTTATATATACATTAAGCTAGTGAATATTGGGGGAATTTATTAAGACTGGCGTTTTAAAGGAAACAACCATTAAAGGAAATCTACTGCCTGAAACTACTTTTTCAGTAGTTCCAGAGTAGATAACCCATGTGGCTAATGTGTGGACGTCTTTAATCATTTATGAGCTAGCTCCCTATGTATAATAACTTTATTGTGTTTTTATGCAAATTACTCGGGGGTGGATTACCTCTATGAATTCCAGGGGTAAGCTACTCCACACCCAGAGTAGCCTCTGCAATGCCCCCCTGTGCATCCACTATCGTCTGTGAACGCGTGGTACATGGAACCACACAAACTCAATGGGGCTTATTTACTAAGGGTCCCACGGTTTGCACTTTCGCGACTGAACAAGAAGGTCCTGAGTGGGGAAGCGACAGATGCAGGAAATCGGGCGGACAAACCTTTTGAATCGCGCCAGAGTGCATGATCGTGGGACACTCCTATTCCGGCAACTCGTTGTCCGGGTAGTAAATGTTCCCCAATGGCTTCAGCCAGGTTACAAGGCCAGAGGGAGCTAATGTGCATGCTCCTGGTCCCAGACTTTTGCACATGCTCCTGGTTCCCTGCGATTGCCATGTCCGTCCAGCCACCATGTTCACAGGCAGCATGGACGCGCAGGAGCTGAATTGCAGAGGCTACTCAAGGCGTGAAGCTTAGACTCCAGAGTTCACAGAGGCTACCCCAAGCGCCTAGTAGCCTTTGAAGGTAATTGCATAAATGAAAGTTCATTATATGATAGAGCAGCTAGCTAAGAGATGATAAAAGATGTCCACAGATGAGCCACACATGGGCTATCTACCTCTGCAACGGCTCTGGGGTCATATACAATAAACCAAGTTAATCTCTAATATAGTGCAGCATCCAGTGAGTGCCCTGAGGACACAAATTTATGAAAGTGAAGCAGTAGGCGATGTGCCCATCCTATCCTAGAAGACTGCTCTCCCTGCCTTGTACCGGCATGTAAAGCCTGCTCTTTTATGTATGTCCAGTTTTCCTTGTTTCACAGGATATACTAATGTAGCTTAATTTTTACATTAATCTGATGATGGATCGGATATAAAATGACCTTATAGAATTGGGTTTATTTACAATTCTTATTTCATCTGTCATCACACTTCTTCCATTGACGTTAAGTGTAGTTATCAGAAATCCATAAAAGTGTATTATTAAGCTCAATATCCAGCTCTCTACAAGAAGCTTCTACTTCAATAATTTTGTATAGACAATAAGTTACTTGAAGGGGTTTTCCCACCAAAACGATTGGGCCTAACTTGCTGACTGGAGTGGGTCTCAATGATGAGACCCCCACAGATCAAGAGATGGAGGGTCCGATAGGGTCTGAGGTAATCACCGTCAGCTCCATAAGACATGTGCGGTCCCTCGGACCCCTCATTCTCATGATCTTGGATAGGGCCTAACTGTTTGGTGGGAAAACCCCTTCACAGCATCGTGTTAACCAATATCTGGGCTGAAGAAATAATATATTTATTGTAATTTGCCATATTGTAAAACCTCCACCACAAACCTAGACCTAATGTAATGTCCCCTGAAGACATTATTTAGACGTTCTATTTATACCCATTTATGAGGACTCTTGGGAACAGTAATGGGAGGGGTAAATTGCTCTTGATTATTAGCGTCTTTTGATGCTGGGAGGATAATATCTCCTAAAAGAATGTTGCTTATGTGTTTACATTATCTATGAGTTGTGTTCATGGCTCATAGTTTTCGCATTGGAAACCAGCTATGAGTCAGTATGGACATTATAAAAACCTCATAAATCAAAGAGCAAATACACCATATAACGTGTTGGGGCAATGATGAAATCAGAAGAACGAAAAATAGAGTTCTCAGTAGCAACAACTACTTGCTGACAGGCTCATACATGGAAGGAGGACTACATGTTAGGTGTAACCCTAACTAGTTTTTGCTAACTCATGGATTATAAAGAAAATTGGAGTCCTACTACTAGAAATGTGTTTGGATGATCCTTACAGAGGCATTAGTCTCAATGTAGAGGTTGTAATATAGTCATGAATGTCAAAGCCAACATGGCATAGTATGTTCTCCACTTTTCATATCTCAGGACTAGAATTGCTTCTTTCTAACTACAGTACGATTTACTTGGGTGTGTGCAAAAAGTTATCTCTCCAAAAGTAAGGAGGGGCCTCTATTGAAGCTCAGGGAAAACTCCTAAAATTCAGCAATTGGAGTTTAGCTGAAATAGAAATATAACTCATATAGCAGAATAGTTAAGATCCAATGCAGATGCCCTACTCATCGATACAATGATGCTGAAAAATTCCATCAGCCAACGCTTTTCATGCAGGCCTTATTTATGGTCTGTTGCTTTCATGCTACTCATCAGATGGATTTCTCTCTTAAAATGTCTACCTTTGTATGTCATTCATTGGCTTACAAGCTTTGGCTCTGGATGCACAGGTAGAAGTAAACACAGTAGAAACTTTAAATTCTACTGTTTATTATCACAAAATTCTGGTTATGGACGCTGATCTTAGTTGGAGGCCATATAGCCGATACATAAACTGTTTATTATACAAAAGACGTGTAGTAATTATAGATTTTAAGCAAATTATTAGTTGTCAGACTCATGTCCATACCAAACTATCTGTGGCAAATTGCTAAAGTCTTATATGAGAGGACACAATATACTGAACACAGGTAGAAATGGGGTTAGAATACTCGGTGGCTTGCCCCATGTTTTCCTATATTTTACTACTATATCTAACACATTTTTGTACACAAAAATGTAGGTATCTAGAAACTTTTTTACCCACCAGACCCACCCTGTCTGATGCAAAACTGATGAGAACCTGATTACACTTATAGAAATTTCCATTGGCACACTTATTATATGACTAATTTATAATGATGAGACACAAACCTGGATATACGAGAGTGTAATTGTACGTATTGGAACTTGTCATTATCTTTGTCTATAGTTAATCAGTTATTAACAAGGAACTAATTGTTTCCTGCTAATCCATTCATAGATGAAGTATTAGGGATTAAACAGGAAATGTCTGCTCAGCAATATGTTTGCAAAGCCCTTTACAGGTCTAATGAACAGTTGCTATAAATGATACCGACCATAGAGACAGGCTGAGACATCTTTTAGCACTTTTCAGTTGGTGGTGAATTAGGGTTTCTCTTAGACTTTGCAGAGAACATGATTCTGATGGTCCACAATCCATCTGTTCAGAATATGTAACCCATTGGGTTATCCCATCATATTACAAGCTATACCAATAATCAGGACTTGAGAACAAAGGAGTGTGCTATGAAGGGCCCATATTGTGCTATGAAGGGCCCAAGATTAGAATACAAAAACAATCCTAAATATCCAAAAATACAACATGAAGAAACCCTTTTCAAGTACTATAAGACTTAACGTACAAGGTGGAATAAGGTATACAGTAAGGAATACAAGCAATAATTTCAAATATCCATGAGCAGGGCTTTTTACTTACCTAAATGGGTTGTCCCATCATAGCAAGTTAGTCCCTATCTGCAGTTTATGTGCCTAGCTGCTGATTGATGGGGTGACCTCACGATCCACGGATCACGAGAAGTGGATCCAATGTACCCCGTCACACACCCTGAGATGACCGGAACAACCAGTGGCCATGCACTCTGTTACCACTATGGAGCTGACAGAGACTGACAATCTCGGACAGTGCTCGCTATCTCTGTCAGCTCCATAGAGATCCGCCCCCCCGATCGCAAGTTGGGTCTGCTGTGGACATCAACTATGGTGGGCACTCTGCTTGGACTTACCTAAGGGTGACACTCTGGCGTGGACATTAAGTTACTAAGGGGGGCACTCTTCTGTGGACTTACAATAA
This sequence comes from Engystomops pustulosus, assembly GCA_019512145.1. Taxonomy (NCBI): domain Eukaryota; kingdom Metazoa; phylum Chordata; class Amphibia; order Anura; family Leptodactylidae; genus Engystomops; species Engystomops pustulosus. Next base: position 40,327,016 of record CM033646.1, read on the forward strand.
GGGGATCACTCTGATATGGACATGAGACTAAGGGGTTCCTCTGCATGTGGACATGAGCTCAAGGGGGCACTCTTCTATGGACCTTACACTAAGGGGGGCACTCTTTGGGACGTTACACACTAACTCTGCTGTGGACATTACACTTAAGGGGAGGCTCTCTTCTGATGGAATTTTAGTGATGAGGGAGGACTACTAGACATTGTTATTTGATGAAAGGAGACTACGACATTGTTTATGATGAGGGGATATCTACTGGACATTGTTATGATGAAGGTGAGACTACGGACATGTGTTATTGATGAAGGGAGGACTACTGTGACATGTTTATTGATGAAGGGAGATAACTGGACGGAATTGTTATAGATGAGGGAAAATCTACTGGGACTTGTTATAGATAGGGTAGACTACTGACATTGTTATTGATGAGGGGATACTAACAGGACATTGTTATAGATGAGGGTAGACTACTGACATTGTTATTGATGAGGGAGATACATGGACATTGTTATAGAGAGGGGTAGACTACTGGACATTGTTATAGATGAGGGTAGACTACTGGACATTGTTATGATGATGAGGTAGACTCTGGACATATGTATTGTAGGGACTACTGGACATTTTTGTTGATAATATAGACTACTGGACATTTATTAGAGAGTAGAGGCTGCATTTCACACCCTAGCTTATACTCGAGTCATAATGTTTTCCCAGTTTTTTTGGTGGTAAAATTAGGTACCTATCAGCTATAATAAATTATTAACCATTACCCACACAAATGGATAAGTATGTCATGGTAGGGGCTCTATGGATTATCTATGGAAATCTATGGATTTATTTATCAAATGGAAAAGAGGAGAGAGGATATGAGGGCCATTGTAAGCGGGGGCTAGAGAATAAGGGTATTATAATGCTCCCCTTTTGTCTCACCATCCTTATCATGCCCACTTTTCTGTAGCCCCTCCTTATAAGACAGTCACATAATGCTGAAATTATAAGGAGGAGGACCTCAGGAAAGGGGGCATATAAGGGGATGCAGATATACATTGGTTAAAAATGTTGCTTCATGCTCTATTAAATCATTTACAGGAAACATGCAACAACTATAGTCCCAACGCATGTTCAAATGCACTAGATCCTTAGTCATAGCTGCTAATAGGTGTTTTAACATGCATACTTACATAACCTCTTGGGTTCACTTCTCTCCTGCCCGCCCCCCCACTCCTAACATGCAGTCCCATGCAATTGCACCTTCTCCTGTCTCTCCAGCCTCCTAACATGCAGTCCCCATCAATTGCACCTCTCCTGTCTCTCCAGCCTCCTAAACATGCAGTCCCATGTAAATACACCTCTCTTGTCCCTCCAGCCTCCTAAAATGCAGTCCCATGTAATTGCACCTCTCCTGTCCCTCAACCTCCTAACATGCAGTCCACTGGCGAAAGTCACAGGACTGATAACTCCTCAAGATGTAGCCACTTTGTAGCTTAAGGTCAGCTTCATTTTTTGTATTCTGACTTGCGTTGCTTTATATGGTTATAACTTTTGAACTCTGTTACTTATCAAAGCATTCTGAGATGTTTTTTCCCCACATGTGGTACTTCATTGTAGTGGTAAATTTGGCTGATAAGTTTTGTATTTAATTATAAAAAAATAAAAAATAATGAGAAGTTCAATTTCTAAATTCAAAATCATTACATTTTCAGGCAGATAGATTTACCACCTAAATTAGTGCTACACCAATGTATATGGGGATGAGAGTTGGCCTAAACACAGAACCCAAATTCATTTAGAGCACCAAAACCTATTTAGTCTACAAAAAATAAATGATACCAGAAGACAAGCTCCATACAATACTTTTTATGTGTAACAAAGCTAAAATAAATGACAGACATAATGTGAAAAACACACAATAAAAGAACTCACAATGCCTTTGTGTAGATAAGTAATAGTCTAATTCCCCTATATATTTTTGCGAGGCTGAATGAGTAAGACTATAATAAGCCATACAAAACCCTTTTTGTACCCACAAAATAGGAGGAAAACAAGTAAAGATTACCAACCACAGGAGCGTGCACCCACCCCGACACGTGTTTCACACAAATCGCTTATCTGGGGGTGCCACATAGACAGAACACCACATATTTATGTTAGCAACGCCCTATCATAACACACAGAATATAATTAGGCACAATACACATGAAAAATATTCGACTCACATGAAACCTCAGAGTTCAGCTTTTTGATGACTCTGAGGGGAACTGCAAATTTAGCCTCATTCCATCCTCGCGAGATCTCGCAACACACACAGGATGTGGTAATTCGCAAGTCTCGATTTTAAAATCCACACACATGATGTAATTATCGAGACAACAGTCGTCTAAATAAAAAACATACCATGCACCACAAACCAAGGTATTCACCAAGGCAGATAGTTTTTAGCAGCTAAATTGTGGCTAATAACATTCCCATATGTTTGCTTTACGTTTTCATAATTTTTGAAAATTTCGGATAACTCATCTTGATGAGTTTCTTTGGGGAATAACTCTTTAAGTAATTAATTTAAAAGGATATTATCATTTGTTTAAGGGGTATTTTCCCATTGGGGCATTCACATTTAATTGAATTCATTTGCCATATGTACCATTTCTCAATTTGTTGTTGTTATAACGTTACGCGGGTCTTACAAATCGAATATCGTTTTCCGGATTTTCAGAATTACTATTTTGGGGCTAATTACTATTTTAATGAAATTTTAATATTAACATAAAAAACCCTATATAATCAATCCATTTCAAATCCGCACCCCATAAACAATCAGAAAAGCTTATAGAAAGAATTACTTCATAGTAATAAATCAAAATGGAGGTGAAATTTAGATGGCCAATTTTTGCCAGTTATCGTTTATTTAGCCCTAAAATTACATTTCCAAAGAATAAAAAGAGAAAACCATCTAAATTTGTTTCTCATTTCTCCCGATACAGAGACCCCCCACAGGCCGTTACTTGTTTTATGGGGGCACAGTGAGGGCAGAAGGAAGGAGGACCCTCAGCTGCCAGGATTTAGTTCCTCATTGGCCCCTTTGTAGCTATAAAATTTTAGCTTTTTCGTTATGGGGCCACATGATGTGCTTTTTTTGCGGGACCAGATGCTTTTTCCACTGTACCTTACAGTGTTTCCATTTCCATTTAATTTATTAATTGTCATCTATATAATTTCTTAATTAGATGTTATTAATTTTTTTACCTGTGTGAAGATAACTTCTCATAAATGTAGTCATATGGTCCCTTAGAAACAAGACTGTGTCCTTGGATACGACCACCTGGCACAAGATACAAAAAATGTTTGTATATGAAATGTCAGGAGCTACTACATGCCCCAGCATCCAGCGGTTAATGATCATTGAGCCAGGTGGTCAGGCAGGACTCAATAGCACATGTCTGCCATTGCTGCCAAAATGTGAGGTGGTCTTATCGAGGAAGCTATCTCATTTCTAAGGGACAAAACTGACTACATTTATGAAAATTATCTTCACTCAAACCTTTTTTTTTAATAACAACAAATTGAAGAAATGTTTACATGCAAATGAATTCAATTAATGTGAATGCCCGATGGGAAAATACCCCTTTAAACAATGATCAATATCCTTTTAAATTAATTACTTAAAGAGTTTATCCCAAAGAAACTTACCGTATGTTTCTACCAAGCAGGTAATAAATATTGGTTGGGTATGACTTTTGGGACCCCATGATTTCTACTTCACCAGAAGCCCCATATGCCCTTAGATAACTCTCGAGATGGTCACCTTGTAGCCAGTCTATGGGGCTGATACGTACACAGCCGATACTGTACAATAGTGACCAGCTCCATTGGCCTATGGATTTTAAAATAGAGAGCAGCTTATTACATGACGACCCACTGCATTCAAGTAGAGGGTTTCAGAGCACTTTGTTCTAGAACCAGTTGGGTTATCAATTCTCGAAGTTAAAAACCACCATCATACATCTACAGTAATTACTGTAATTAGGTGTTTAATATTTATGTATGAGATCTCTTAACACTGATTGGTTACTTGGTTACTATTGTTTTGGATGTATCTACCTGGAACAGTATAATGGAGTCTGTAGGGAATTTCAAACGGTTGTATTCAAATTCCCAGATATATGATTGGTTGTTTGGCAGAACCTGTTCTTGTTATTGATTTAATTGCATTAGGCAGGCGTCCAGGAACAACAGCTAAACTGAATTTCTGCTTTAACTATATGCCTTATGCAAAAATAGATAGACACCCATATGCTATGCAGATAAGAATGGTCCATCAACTGGGGAGAAAAGTGTAAAAGAAAATTGGCAGATGCAAAACAACTCAATTAAATGGGACACCCAAAGAATGGGATATATAAGAATTACTAAACCAATGCTACATCTGTGGTCCTGCCTCTCCAGCTTGGTATCTTCTTTGTAGCACATTATTCTAGCATTATTCTTTATCACCATGAGCAACTCATGGATTCTGGATCTAGAATGGGAGCTCAGTAAAAAACTCAAGTGTTAGGGTGTCTCAGGAAAGCATAGCTCTGGTGGACATTATGGTGGTTGGTCCGACATCAAGCTATGTGGGAAAGTCTGAGGGGTGGAAGCTTGAGCACTGGTTTGGTGGTGGTCATACAGTTGGATCGCTTAGCAGTGTCGGTGTGGTGCTGGCTGTGGATTTGTGGTTCTGGTTTTAGTGGTGGTTCTGGATTGGAGTTGGTTTAGGTTTGGTGGTGGTTCGGATTGGGGGGGTGTCTGGATTTAGTAGTGGCTTCTGGATTTGGGGGCGGTGCCTTTGGTGGAGCACAGTTTTGGAGGTTCTGGTATTGGATTCGGAGGTGGTCATGGAGTAGTTTTGGACATGGCGGAGACCAAGGGCTTCTTTCTCTCAATGAGAAGGTAACTATGCAGAACTGAATGATCGTTTGGCTGCATACCTTGAAAAGGTGCGTTCTTTGGAGGAAGCAAATGTCTGATCTGGAAATAAAATTCTCATGGTATGAAAGCCATGGACCTAACGCAGAAAAGACTATAGCCCTATTTTAAAACAATTGAAGAGCTAAAGGGAAAGGTGAGAAATGTTACAAAAGTAAAACATTAAGTAATCTGGTCTGGGTATCTCGAAGTTTTAGGTACCTTATTTTTTTGCTAAAAATGTTATTGTATATCCTCTTTAACCGTGTTTTGTCTATAGTCTAGGGAAACTCTTCTATATTTAAGTTCTGTGCTTGTAGATATCGAACAATTACTTAACTATCTATCTATCATGTATCTATTATCTTTACTTGTCTTCTCTTAATTTGTTATCTCTTACTTTGTGCTGCACATTCTGAATAACAGTAGCTTATATGCCACAACTTCACATGTGTAAAAAAAAAAACCAGCGAGAGAGGGCAGCATCTTACTTCTCATGCAGCATCGGGTTGAATAATCTGTCCCTGCTAACACTTAACATAGACAATACCTATCTTGTAAGGGTCCTAGACAAACATGCCACATATAATAACATATCTTGCAAGACATGCACATTAACCACACATATTTCTATGCATAAACAGGTTCCTGTAAATTTCCGTTGTGTCTACCATTAAATGGCTTGACTTGGGATGCTGGTGTCATTGTGAAATCTCTAGTTGGACCTCTGCATGTTTCTAGATGCTTCTTGATAATTATGTAGAGTTTATTTATTATAAAATAATGCTAAGTCTTCAATTCTGAATTTATTTTGAAATTACGATACATGATGTTAACCATCAACAATGGTCGTGTGGTCCTCAGATTGACAATGCCAGATTGGCAGCTGTGACTTCAGGCTCAAGTAAGATGAATACTTTTGCCAATATTCATATTTGATGCCCAAGGCTACTGAAGATAATTATCTGACAGGTTTGAGAATGAACACTTCATGCGTCAATCAGTGGAAGCTGATATATGGCTGAGGACGCTCTAGATGGCTTGACTCTTTCAAAAAGTGAACTTGAGTCTGAACTGGAAAGTCTTAAACAGGAACTCGCTGCTATGAAGAAGAATCATGAGGAGGTAGTAAACAATGTAATACTGAATCTAGCTGATTTGTAATAATTGTTGGTATAAAAGATGAACGACAAAACCTCTGAGTAGGTTACAATCTCTAGGAGGCTGTGTGCTAAGCAATGCATATGATTTTCAGGAATTGAGCTTGAAGGACAGGTCCAGGGTACTGTCAATTGGATGTGAAAGCACTCCAGGTTGACTTGCAGGGAGTTCTTGGGGACCTAGACGTGAATATGAGTTCTGTCGAAAGAGACAGAATGAAATTGAGAATTTGTACTGAACAGGTAATTTGGTGATCAGGATAAAGATGTATATGTATAGATTATACTGTGTATTAACCTTTCAGAAATTAATATCATTTACTTTAGATGAAGACCTGAACAAGCAGATGACCAAGAACAAATGAATGCAAACTACTAAAAGTGAAGTCACAGAGTTACGTACTCTTCAGAGTCTTGAGATTGACCTCCAAGCTCAGCTAAGTATGGTAAGAGATAGCTAAACGTTTTTCTACATTAAGATTCTCAAATTTTTTCTAATGAAGTACTACACTCAGAACATCATGATGCCTGGATCCCCCAGTGGTTGAAAATGATACCAAAAATTTCATACAAACAATATATATGATATATTCTTACATATGCATTGTTTTCAAAGACCTAAATGTTTCCATTGGCAGGAAACCTGCTTTGGCAGGCACTCTGGAAAGACAAAAGGACGCTACTGCATCAACTAGCACAACTCCAGGAAACCTCACAAGAGAGAGGCAGAATTAGAAGATATCCGTTGTGAAATTGAGAGCCAAAGTCCAGGAGTACAGAATCTTCTGGATTCAAGACTCGTCTAGACAAGAGATAAACACATATCGTGGCCTTCTGGACGGCCAGGGAACCCAGTATGTTGAAAAGTAACGTTGTATAGTGAAATGTTAACATTCTATAACGTCACATAGGGGCAATGTGCAGCTGGCTAAAGTCAATCATCCATGAACATAGTCCCTTATATTAGGCAGTAATGAAGTCTTTGAGTCATGTAATGGAAAATGACTCAAGATGTTCCCCATTGTGTAAGAGCATGGACACTCTCAGCTGTCAATTAAAGCAGAGGATAGGTGATATACAGTTGGAAGTTGAGCTACTAGAGTTTCATTCAGTTTCCCCTCTCAGTCTAACATTTCTGTCTAGCTTTCCTTCACCCTTGAAAAAAATTAGTTTTAGACCAATAATCCTTGGTCAAGACAAAGTGGCGTCTCCATGATGAATACAAGTATATGCCTCCATGGCTTCTTCCAAAACAACACTACTTCTCTATGCTGTGTGTTATATTACTCCTTAACTCTAGCTACAATGACAGACACAACCTTTATGGCAAGGCAGCCATTTATACTGTGCCTCATGGTGGTGACATCGAATGGAATGACGGGGTATAAAAACCAACTTATGTCTCTGCTTTTTTTTAAGGCTCCTAAAGGATACTGCTTCTTCTTCCACTAATTATTCATTCATAATCAGGTTCCAGTTCAGATAGAAAGGTATAAATCTGTGACAAAGAGATCCAAAGGGTGGAGCGACCTAATAAAAACAAACCCTACAAAAAAGTACAAAATTATGGCATATTTGAGATGGGCCAAACATTTTATAGGTTCTTTTTTGAAAGACTCCAATTTATATCTAATGGGTGGAATGTGACCACTAGTAATTTAATCCTTTATTTATATAGCGCACACAGATTACAGCGCTGCACAGAACTTGCCAATCGGTCCCTGTCCCCAATGGGGCTCAACTCTACTAACAGGGATCCCGTGACATCCTGTTTCAATTGTGGTAATGGTTCCCCCTATCATCAGCTCTATTCAAAGTCAGCCAAAATCTTTACTTAGCAATTTCCATCAGTCAATTTGGGGACATTGGATCACTATTACAAGGTCCTCCCACCACTTATCATCTATCTTGGGGATAGATGATGAGCTACATCTTAGAAAATCTTTGTAATCCGGGTTATGGTTGGTAGACCCAGACCTACAGTACATGAGACTAAATACAGCATCATATCGAACACTATAAGGGATCATGGTCAATGCTTGGGTGTGTCCACTTTAGAGATCTGTGGACCTTGTATTTACTCCAAATATGTGACAATGTCTTGTTACTATCACAAAGTGTATATGAGCTACAACCACTGCACATGCGTGGCAAGTATTTCCATTGTTTGGAATCACCATATCAGAGTATATTTGAACAGCTGTCTACAAAGAGCTAATGTTTTATATAAAGGATGGCGTTCTAGAAGGACACATCTGATGCATCCTAGCTTTAAGAAAATAACCACCGATCCTTTACCATTCACAATGTTATCATACATCCGACAATACCACATAGAGTCTTGGATCAGTGTGGGCCCTACAGATAAGGGTGGCCCATCTGGAAAGGAACGGTGGGAACGGACAGGGGGTGGATTGGAAAACAAAAAAGAGGTGGATAGCAAATGAAAGAGTTCGCACAGACGAGACTGAGGTAAAAGACTGAGTAGGAAAAGAGGAAATGAAAGGGGGGGGGGGAAAAAACATGACAGTAGAATTAAAGGGGGTGAGGGTCGGTTGTCCTGTTGGTTGGGAGGGGTGCTGCGCACGGAGTACAAAGTTAACGGGGTGGTATGAACACCACTGGCCAGTGTAGGGTAGATAGTACTGGTGTACGGATCTCATAGACCTGTTTGTTGCCACCCTGGTGAACCTCATTACGCTCTTTAACCGTTATGTCCCAAACGAATTACTTAGTGTAGTCCATCACTAAGCTTGCACTGGTGATCTGTTAGTTGAACTTATGATTCTGTGTATGAGCTTTGCGAATACTCCTACAGTTCATATATTTGAAAAATGGCATTGGCAGTGGCCATGTCATAAGGTGTGTCCCATAAGTCATAATACATACTTAAACACCAACATGTATTTTGGTTCGGATACCACCCATGGTGAGCCCACAAGCTTTTCTCAATCTCTAGGGACCTACTATCTTTTTGGAGTACATTGTTAGCTAATATAATGAACAATTGTGCGTCTTGCCCTGTGTTTGGGCTGTGTGATAAATAATGGACTCATATTATACTGATTATCTGTGAAGAAGCTACTCAGGAAACCCTGTGTCTTATTTGTAATTTAGGTGGCTAGATTCCACTCAACACACACACGTGAGTGTCAGGACGGAGGTCATGTCTCAACAGCATGGAGGTACCCATCTGGGTGGCATAGGTTTGTCGGAGTGAAAACATCTCTGGCTCACATGGGACCAGCAGGTGGTACCTAACCTCGAACTACAAGTAAAAAAATCGGGTAAAGGGCCTAGGGTGACAAAGGCTCCGCATGGGGGTGGGCTAAATCAGAATTCGTCTAGCGTCTAAGGGGTGAAAGAATGTGCAGTTGCTGCGACTTCACTAGCAAGGAGGCACCCCACAGAAAAAATAAGGGAGCATGGGGGGGGGGATAAGAACCATCAACATCAACAATTGTAGCATTTCGTCAACAAAGGGGAAATAGACACAGGAGAAGAACGAAGGTGCAACGAAAATAGTGTGTACTCGATAGCTCGGGTGTCAGAGGGGGAGCACTACTGGAATGCATGTGTGATCTTAAAAATGTCCTTTTAGAATCAGTTACATAAGCGAAACACATGGATATACAGTTGGAAAGTTAGGACTGTGATGGAATTGATATTTATATGCACTCTAGTCACAACGAAAGTGCGGGCCCGGGTCTGTTGGTAGAATAAAGAAAGGGCTACGTTAGGGGCGGGGAGCGAAAGTAAGAAAAAAAAACAAAAGGATTATTAACGAGAAATACTACATCAATCATCATAAACACCTATAATAAAAATAAGGAAATATCTAAGAGGGTGAGTAGGATATAATATATATAATAATAATATATAGTAAAAGGGACTACCGTTAGAAAGTAGGGTATAAGTGAATGTATATACAAATAAGTAATGCAAGTCTCTCGGGGGTGTGAAGTTTTAGCCAGAAAACGCTGTCTTCATAAAACCCATAGCTGACACCGTGTATGTTCTGTTGGGTGACCATTGGGGAATGGGTGATCGAGGACACACTAAAGTGCAGTGAGCGCCATTCGGTTGTCTACAGCACGCTGGAATCAATATTGGATGAAACGTCGGACGATACAAATCGGAGGGCGTGTGATGCATATGAATGATTTTATACAAGATTAGAAAAACGTGCAAATGTAAAATTTATGCACCAGTGGATATTTATATAAATTCACCTGCTACTCCTTGTGAGGAGGGATTAGGCGATTAATTGCCAGTCAGGTGACAAGCTCCATCCCTTGTATGGGATCCGTTAACTAGTAAACTGTTCAATGAAGATAGAATCAGACACATAACCTTGCATGCTATGGACCATAACATGAGTCCCAAAGGAGCACTTATGCGCCATAGCCGTAACCTTGAACATGCGCGCTGCAAACGTGAAGGGACGGGTTTCGTGCGTTGACACGGGTATTGCCGAGTGGGCTAACATTGTCACAACGGTATTGATATGCCAGATGAACATCTTTACAGTTTGGCAAATTTACAATATGGCTGTATCAACAAAGTGCAAATACAACTTATAATTCTTCTATTCACTGTTAGCTTCGCAGCATGTTGTTCTCGGAGGAGCAAAAGCATAATACACCATACCGTATGACACGAGACAAAGATTATCCAAAGGGTCCATATAAACAATATAATGTCATAGTGGCGCAAGATTTTTTCCCTTTCCCTCCTTGATAGCTAGCATATGTGTTGCTGTCGAGACTAGCGTGCTATAAGTCGCTCAGTCGCTAATACACAGTCAGACTGTGGGGTTCTGCGAGGATCGTTCCTTCTCAACATAATACGGGTCAGTCACGTCTATTATTGAGGCTACCATGTGAACCTTTCCCACTCGAAAGGTGACCCGGGCGAGAAGTACAAGCCGTTTCAAGCAGCTCAGCAGTGTGTAACGTAGTAGCGCCTACTAAAGTGTGCGTGACGATAAGGGCACTGTCCGCGATTACATACTAAGGATAGGTGCACTCCATATCCTGCTGGTCGCTTCCCCTCAGGTTTCCTGATAACGAGTCATTACACCAATCTTTATTTGAAGTGGTGCATATATTGCCTTTGGGCTTGGCTAACAATTGTGAATGAGTTAAATCCCGTGCCTCAGTCCGAATCAGTCGGATCGCTTCTGACAGGCCCCCGCCATTTGTGTTGCACTCATCGGAAGCCAGCGACACGCTGTCGAATCAAAAAGATTGCTATGCTCCAAAACTCCCAGTAGCACACACTATTCTACATACCTGTACAGCGCCGTTCGACTAATTCCCCTAAAAACAAGGCAATATCAGCTCAGTCCGACGAAATAGTGCATTGCACGATCCTACACAGAAGTAGTGAGTCTCTTCCAATACTATATACTATCGTGACCGAACTCATTATCGATGTATTGTATTCGGGCTGGGCTAAAACCTGAAAAATCCCGTACATACCTGCTACAACTCAGCCGGGGCATTGCCGTGTAGCCGCTATGTCTTCTGCTCCTTTTTATTCTCCCCTCTCCATAGTTTTCTATAAAAAAAGGTTTTTAACATCTTTTGTTTTAGTGTCTCCCAAAACTACCACCCTAATACTGAATTCCAATCAGAACATTCCATAACAGATATCAGTTTTGGAGAAGATAAGGGAAGAATCTGATGTTGTCAGCAGAAAGTCACATGTGTTTTAACTTATTACCATGGATTACAAACCGGGGTTTGATATTAAACTTGTCATTCAGGATCTATAAGCTTAATCGTTGCTCAAAAATAGCCAGGGCCCATGTGTCCCCCTTAGTGTAATGTCCATAGCAGAGTGCCCCCCTTAGTCTCGTGTCCTCAGCAAACTGCCCCCCTTAGTGTATTGTCCATAGCAGAGTGCCCCCTATTGTTCAATTATGATCTGTTTATGTCTCATGGTACTGTAGGTCTGGGTCTACCAACCATCACACGGATTACAAAAGATTTTCTAAGATTCGTAGCTCATCATCTATCCACAATATAGTGATAAGTGGTGGGAGGACCTTGTAATAGTGGATCCCAATGGTCCCCAAATTGACTGATGGAAAATTGCTAAGTAAGATTTGGCTGACTTTGAATAGAGCCTGATAGGGGGAACCCATTACCACATTGAAACAGGTGTCAGGATCCCTGTAGTAGATTGTTGAGCCCCATTGGGGACAGGGACCGATTTGGCAAGTTCTTGTCAGCGCTGGTGTATCTGTGTGCGCTATATAAATAAAGGAATTAAATTACTAGTGGTCACATTCCTACCCTTAGATATAATTGCTCTTTCAAAAAAAGAACCTATAAAAGTTTGGCCCATCTCAAATATGCCATAATTTTTGTACAGTTTTTTGTAGGGTTTGTTTTTATTAGGTCGCTCCAACCCTTTGGATCTCTTTGTCACAGATTTCATACCTTTTCTATCTGAACTGAAACCTGATGATGAATAATTAGTGGAAGAAGAAGAGTATCCTTTAGGAGCCTTAAAAAAAGCAGAGACATAAGTTGTTGTTTTATACCCCGTCATTTCCATTCGATGATCACCTAATGAGGCACAGTATAAAATGGCTGCCTTTTCCATAAAGGTTGTGTCTGTCATTGTAGCTAAAGTTAAGGAGTAATCATACACACAGCCATAGAGGACTGTATTGTTGTTTTGGAAGAAGCCATGGAGGCATATACTTGTATCATCATGGAGACGCACCCACTTTGTCTTGACCAAGGTATTTTGTCTAAAACTAATTTTTTTCAATGGGTGAAGGAAAGCTATGACAGAAATGTTATACTGAGAGGGGAACTGAATGAAACTCTAGTAGCTCAACTTCCAACTGTATATCAACCTATCCTCTGCTTTAATTGACAGCTGAGAGTGTTCCAGTGCTTTACTATAACATACAATGGCAGATTTATCAATCATTCTGAAGTCAGAATATTTCCAGTTGCCCTGCACCATCACAGCTCGCTTTCATTTACCTGCTCATGAATATTTAAGGGACTGGATGGTTCATGGGCAACTAGACTTTCTACTTTCAGACCACTTGATACATCTGCAATATGTGACTTCATCAGAATGTGTAACAATTTCACATACTGTTACGTTCCCTATGGTTCCTGCCGTCCAGAAGGACGATATGTGTTTATCTCTTGCTCTAGACGAGTCTTGACATCCAGAAGATTCTTGTACTCCTGGCTTTGGCTCTCATTCACAACGATATCTTCTAATTCTGCCTCTCTCTTTGAGGTTTCCTGGAGTTGTGATAGTTGATGCAGAGCGTCCTTTGTCTCTTCCAGAGTGCTGCCAAAGCAGTTTTCTGCAATGGAAACATTTGGTCTTTGAAACATGCATATGTAAGAATATATCATATATATTGTTTGTATGAAATTTTGTGGTATCATTTTCAACCACTGGGGGATCCAGGCATCATATGTTCTGATGTAGTACTTCATTAGAAAAAATTGAGAATCTTAATGTAGAAAACGTTTAGCATATCTCTTACCATACTTAGCTGAGCTTGGAGGTCACTCAAGACTCTGAGAAGTACGCCTAAACTCTGTGACTTCACTTTTAGTAGTTTGCATTTCATTGGTGTTCTTGGTCATCTGCTGTTCAGGTCTTCAATCTAAAGTAAATGATATAATTTCTGAAGTTAATACACATATAATCTATACATATACCATCTTTATCCTGATCACAACTTACCTGTTCACGGTACAAATTTCAATTTCATTCTGCTCTTTTCAGCAAGTAACTCATTCACGTCTAGTCCCCAAGAACTCCCTGCAATTCAATTCCTGGAGCTGCTTTCACATCCACATTGACAGTACCCGTGACCTGTCCTTTCAAGCCTTCAATTCCTGAAAATCTATGCATTGCTTTAGCACACAGCACCTCCTAGAGATTGTAACCTACTCAGGGTTTTGTCGTTTCATTCTTTTATCACCAACAATATTACAAATTCAGCTAGATTCAGTATTACATTGTTCTAAACCCTCCTCATATATTCTTCTTCATAGCAGCGAGTTCCTGTTTAAGACTTTCCAGTTCAGACTCAAGTTCACTTTTTGAAAGAGTCAAGCCATCTAAGAGCGTCCTCAGCCATTATTCAGCTTCCACTGTTGACGCATGAAGTGTTCATTCTCAAACCTGTCAGGATATCTTTCATTCATGACCTTTGGGCATCAAATATGAAATTGGCAAAAGTATTCATCTTACTTGAGCCTGAAGTCACAGCTGCCAATCTGGCATTGTCAATCTGAAGGACCACACGACCATTGTTGATGGTTACATCATGTATCTTAATTTCAAAATAAATCAGAATTGAAGACTTAGCATTATTTTATAAAAATAAACCTCACATAAATTATCAAGAAGCATCTAGAAACATGCAGAGGTCCAACTAGAGATTTCACAATTGACCCAGCATCCCAAGTCCAAGCCATTTAATGGAGACAACAACGGAAATTTACAGGAACCATGTTTATGCATAGAAAATATGTGTGTTAATGTGCATGCTTGCAAGATATGTTATTAATATGTGGCATGTTTGTACTAAGGACCCTATACAAGATAGGTATTGTCTATGTTAAGTTTAGCAGGGACAGATTTTATTCAACCCGATGCTCATGAGAAGTAAGATGCTGCCCTCTCTCGCTTGTTTTTTTTTTTACACATGTGAAGTTGTGGCAATAAGCCTACTGTTATCAGAATGTGCAGCACAAAGTAAGAGATAGAACGAGATAGAGACGATAATAGATAGATACTAGATAGATAGAATATAAGTAATTGTTCAGCATATCTACAAGCAAGAACTTAATATATAGAAGTTTCCCTAGACTTAAAGACAAAACACTGTTAAAGAGGATATACAAATACATTTTTAGCAAAAAATAGGTCCCTAAAACTTAGATACCCAGACCAGATTACTTAATGTTTTTACTTTTGTAAACATTTCTCACCTTCCCTTTAGCTCTTCAATTGTTTTAAAATAGTGGCTATGTCTTTTCTCGGTTTAGGTCATGGCTTCATACCATTGATGAATTTTTATTTCCAGATCAGCATTTGCTTCCTCCAAAGAACGCACCTTTTCAAGGTATGCAGCCACCGATCATTCAGGTTCGGCATAGTTACCTTCTCATTGAGAGAAAGAAGCCCTTGGTCTCCGCCATGTCCAAAACTCTACTCCATGACCACCTCCGAATCCAATCCCAGAACCTCCAAAACCTGCTCCTCCACCAAAGGCACCGCCACCAATCCAGAGCCCTACTAATCCAAGCACCACCCCCCGAATCCAGAACCACCACCAATCCAAACCACTCTACCAGAACCACTAAAATCCACCACAAGCCACACCACACCAACCCCTGCTAAAGCCGATCCAACTGTATGACCACCACCAAACCAGTGCTCAAGCTTCCACCCCTCAGACTTCCCTCCCACAACTTCCACAGATCATGTGTTCCACTAGCCTACAACCACCATAATGTCCACCAGAGCTATGCTTCCTGAGACACCCAACAACTTGATGTTTTTACTGAGCCCCATTCTAGATCCAGATCCATGATGTTGCAGTGTAAAGAATAATGCTAGAATAATGTCTACAAAGAAGTACCAAAGCTGGATCTAGGCAGGACCACAGATGTATGCATTGGTTTAGTATTCCTTATATATCCAATTCTTTGGGTGTCCCATTTAATTGAGTTGTTTTGCATCTGCCAATTTTCTTTTACACATTTTCTCCCCAGTTGATGGACCATTCTTATCTGCATAGCATATGGGTGTTATCTTTTTTTGCATAAGGCATATAGTAAAGCAGAAATTCATGTTTGCTTGTTGTTCCTGGACGCCTGCCTAATGCAATTAAATCAATAACAGAACAGGTTCTGCCAAACAACCAATAATCTATCTGGGAATTTGAATACAACCGTTTGAAATTCCCTACAGACTCCATTTATACTGTTCACAGTTGTAATACATCACACAATAGTAACCAAGTAACCAATACAGTGTTTAAGGATCTCATACTAAATATTTAACACCTAATTACAGTAATTACAGTAGATGTATGATTGGGTTTTTAACTTCGAGAATTGATAACCCAACTGGCTTCTAAACAAAGTCTGAAACCTCTACTTGAATGCAGTGGTCGTCATGTATATAAGCTGCTTCCTATTTAAAATCCATAGGCCAAGGAGCTGGTCAATATTGTACATGTACGCGGCTGTGTACAGTATCAGCCCCATAGACTGGCTACAAGGTGACCATCTCTATGAGGTATTCTAAGGGCATATGGGGCTTCTGGTGAAGTAGAAATCATGGAGGTCCCAAAATTCATACCCAACCATATATTTTATTACTGCTTGGTAGAAACATACGGTAAGTTTTCTTTGGGATAAACTCTTTAAGTAATTATTTTAAAGGAGATTGATCATTTGTTTAAAAGGGTATTTTCCCATCTGGCATTCACATTTAATTGAATTCATTTTGCATATAGTAACATTTCTTCAATTTGTTGTTATTTAAAAAAAAAGGTTCGTGCGTGAAGATAATTTTCATAAATGTAGTCATTTTGTCCCTTAGAAATGAGATAGCTTCCTCGATAAGACCACCTCACATTTTGGCAGCAATGGCCAGACATGTGCTATTGATGTCCTGCCTGACCACCTGCTCAATGATCATTAACCGCTGGATGGCTGTGGCATGTAGTACTCCTGACATTTCATATACAAACATTTTTTGTATCTTGTGCAAGGTGGTCGTATCCAAGGACACAGTCTTGTTCTAAGGGACCATATGACTACATTTATGAGAAGTTATCTTCACACAGGTAAAAAATTAATAACATCTAATTAAGAAATGTATTAGATGACAATTAATAAAATTAAATGGAAATGAAACACTGTTAAAGGTACAGTGGAAAAAGCATCTGGTCCCGCAAAAAAAGCCATCATGTGCCCCAATACGAAAAAGCTAAATTATAGCTACAAAAGGGGCCAATGAGGAAACTAAATCCTGGCAGCTGCAGGTCCTCCTTCCTTCTGCCCTCACTGTGCCCCCATAAAACAAGTAACGGCCTGTGGGGGGGCTCTGTACGGTGAGAAATTGAAACAAATTTAAGATGGTTTTTCTCTTTTTATCTTTTGGAAATGTAAATTTTAGGGCTAAATAAACGTATAACTGCAAATTTGGCCATTCTAAATTCACCTCCATTTTGATTTTATTACTATGAAGTAATTCTTTCTATAAGCTGTTTCTGATTGTTTATGGGGTGCGGATTTGAAATGGATTGATTATATAGGGTTTTTTATGTTAATATTTAAAATTTCATTAAAATAGTAATTACCCCAAAATAGTAAATTCTGAAAATCCGGAAAACGATATTCGATTTGTAAGACCGCGTAACGTTTAACAACAACAAATTGGAAATGGTTTACATATGGCAAATGAATTCAATTAAATGTGAATGCCCCAATGGGAAAATACCCCCTTTAAACAAATGATCATATCCTTTTAAATTAATTACTTAAAGAGTTTTATCCCCAAAGAAACTCATCAAGATGAGTTATCCGGACATTTTAAAAAATTATGAAAACGTAAAGCAAACATATGGGAATGTTATTAGCCCAATTTAGCTGCAAAAACTATCTGCCTTCGGTGAATACCTCTGGTTCTTGGGTGGCATGGATGATGTCTATTTAGACGACTTGTCCGATATTACATCATGTGTGTGGAATTTTAAAATCGAGACTTGCGATTAACCACATCCTGTGTGTGGTTGCGAGATCTCGCGAGATGGAATGAGGCTAAATTTGCAGTTCCCCTCAGAGTCATACAAAGCTGAACTCTGATGGTTTCATGTGAGTCCGAAATATTTTCATGTGTATGTGCCTATTAATCTCCTGTGTTATGATAGGGGGCGTTGCTAACATATATGTGGTGTTCTGTCTATGTGGCACTCCCCCAGAGAAGCGATTTGTGTGAAACACTTGTCGGGGTGGGTGCACGCTCCTGTGGTTGGTAATCTTTACTTGTTTTCTCCCTCCTATTTTGTGGGTACAAAAAGGGTTTTTATGGCTTATTATAGTCTTTACTCCATTCAGCATCACAAAATATATAGGGGAATTGTAACTATTACTATATCTCACAAAGGCATTGTGAGTTCTTTTATCTGTGTGTTTTTCCATTATTGTGTCTGTCATTTTATTTTTAGCTTTGTTACACAATAAAAAGTATTTGATGGACTTGTCTTCTTGGTATCATTTATTTTTGTGTAGACTAAATAGTTTTGGTGCTCTAAATTTTGGGTGTCTGTGTTTAGGCCAACTCTTTCATCCCAATACATTGGTGTAGCACTAATTTAGTGGTAAATCTATCTGCCTGAAAATGTAATGATTTTGAATTTAGAAATTGCATTATTTTTTTATTTTTTTATAATTACTACAAAACTTATCAGCCAAATTTACCACTACAATGAAGTACACATGTGGGAAAAAACATCTCAGAATTGCTTTGATAAGTAACAGAGTTCAAAAAGTTATACCATATAAGCAACGCAAGTCAGAATACAAAAAATGAAGCTGAGCCTTAAGCTACAAAGTGGCTACATCTTGAAGAGTTATCAGTCCTGTGACTTTCGCCAGTGACTGCATGTTGGGAGTTGGAGGGACAGGAGAGGTGCAATTAACTGGGACTGCATTTTAGGAGTGCTGGAGGGACAAGAGGTGTATTTACATGGAACTGCATGTTTAGGAGGCTGGAAGACAGGAGAGGTGCAATTGCATGGGACGCATGTTTGGAGGCTGGAGAGCAAGGAAGGTGCAATTGCATGGGTACTGCATGTTAGGAGGCTGGGGGGGGGCGGGCAGGAGAGGAAGTGAACCCAAGAGGTATAGTATGGCAGCTTAAAACACTTATTAGCAGCATGACTAAGGATTCATAGTGCATTTGATGCGTTGGGATATTATTGTTGCATTTTCCTGTATGATTTAATAGAGCATGAAGCAACATTTTTAACCAATGTATATTCCTGCATCCCCTTAATGCCCCCTTCCTGAGTCCTCTCCTTATAATTTCAGCATTATGTGACTGTCCTTATAAGGAGGGTACAGAAAAGTGGGATATAAGGAGGGTGGCTACAAAAAGGGGAGCATTATAATACCCTTATTCCTCTAGCCCCGCTTACAATGGCCCTCATATCCTCTCTCCTTCTTTTCATTTGATAATAAATCCATAGATTTCCATAGATAATCCATGAGCCCACCATGACATACTATACACCATTTGTGTGGGTAATTTTAATAATTATTATTATAAAGCGAGGTACCTAATTTAACCACAAAACTGGGAAACCATATTGACTCGAGTATAAGCTAGGGTGTGAAATGCAGCCTCTACTCTCTAATAAAATGTCCAGTGTCTTCTATACAAATGTCCAGTAGTCTCCCCTATCATAACAATGTCCAGTAGTCCTCACAAACATGTCAGTAGTCACCCTCATCTATAACAATGTCCAGTATTCTACCCTCATCTATAACATGTCCTGTATCTCCCCTCATCAAATAACAATGTTCCAGTAGTCTACCCTCATCTATATCTCAATGTCCTTTAGTCTCCCCCCTCATCCAATAACAATGTCCAGTAGTCCTACCCTATCTATAACAAGTGTCCCAGTAGATCTCCCCCTATCTATAACATGTCCTATATCCTCCCTTCATCATAAGAATGTCATAGTCCTCCCCATCAATACATGGTCCGTAGTCTCCCTCATCTCATGTCCAGTAGTATGCCCTCATCATAACAATGTCCGTGTCTCCTTTACAATAACAATGTCTATAGTCCTCCCCAATCATACCACAGAGAGACCCCTTAGTGTAGTCCACAGCAGAGTTAGTGTACGTCCCAAAAGGGCCCCCCTTAGTGTAAGGTCCATAGCAGAGTGTCCCCCCTTGAGCTCATTCCACAGCAGAGTGACCCCCTTAGTCTCATGTCCATACAGAGTGATCCCCTTATTGTATATCCATCAAGAGAGTGCCCCCCTTAGTTTAATGTCCCACACAGAGTTCCCCTTGAGTGTAATGTCCATAGCAGAGTGCCCCCTTAGTTGATGTCCACAGTGCAGAGTGTCCCCCCTTAGTGTAATGCCATAGCAAGTGCCCCCCTTAGTCTCGTGTCCACAGCAGAGGCCTCCCTTAGTGTAATGTACCATAGGCAGAGTGTCCCCCCTTAGTGAAATATCCAGCATATCCATAGCAGAGTGCCCCCCTTAGTCCCGTGTCCACAGCAAACTTCCCCCCTTAGTGTATTGTCCATAGCAGAGTGCCCCCTTAGTGTAAGGTCCATAGCAGAGTGCCCCCCTTAGTCTCATGTCCACAGCAGAGTGACCCCCTTAGTCTCATGTCCATAGCAGAGTGATCCCCTTATTGTAATGTCCACAGAAGAGTATTGTTCAATTATGATCTGTTTTGTCTCATGGTACTGTAGGTCTGGGTCTACCAACCATCACACGGATTACAAAGATTTTCTAAGTTCGTAGCTCATCATCTATCCACAATATAGTGATAAGTGGTGGGAGGACCTTGTATAGTGGATCCAATGTCCCCAAATTGACTGATGGAAATTGCTAAGTAAAGATTTTGGCTGACTTTGAATAGAGCCTGATAGGGGGGACCCATTACCACATTGAAACAGGTGTCATGGATCCCTGTAGTAGTTGTTGAGCCCCATTGGGGACAGGGACCGATTTGGCAAGTTCTTGTAGCGCTGTGTATCTGTGTGCGCTATATAAATAAGGATTAATATTACTAGTGGTCACATTCCTACCCATTAGATATAATTGCTCTTTCAAAAAAGAACCTATAAAATGTTTGGCCCATCTCAAATATGCCAAATTTTGTCGTTTTTTGTAGGGTTTGTTTTTATATAGGTCGCTCCAACCCTTTGGATCTCTTTGTCACAGATTTCATACCTTTTCTATCTGAACTGAAACCTGATGATGAATAATTAGTGGAAGAAGAAGAGTATCCTTTAGGAGCCTTAAAAAAAGCAGAGACATAAGTTGTTGTTTTATACCCCGTCATTTCCATTCGATGATCACCTAATGAGGCACAGTATAAAATGGCTGCCTTTTCCATAAAGGTTGTGTCTGTCATTGTAGCTAAAGTTAAGGAGTAATCAACACACAGCCATAGAGGACTGTATTGTTGTTTTGGAAGAAGCCATGGAGGCATATACTTGTATCATCATGGAGACGCACCCACTTTGTCTTGACCAAGGTATTTTGTCTAAAACTAATTTTTTTCAATGGGTGAAGGAAAGCTATGACAGAAATGTTATACTGAGAGGGGAACTGAATGAAACTCTAGTAGCTCAACTTCCAACTGTATATCAACCTATCCTCTGCTTTAATTGACAGCTGAGAGTGTTCCAGTGCTTTACTATAACATACAATGGCAGATTTATCAATCATTCTGAAGTCAGAATATTTCCAGTTGCCCTGCACCATCACAGCTCGCTTTCATTTACCTGCTCATGAATATTTAAGGGACTGGATGGTTCATGGGCAACTAGACTTTCTACTTTCAGACCACTTGATACATCTGCAATATGTGACTTCATCAGAATGTGTAACAATTTCACATACTGTTACGTTCCCTATGGTTCCTGCCGTCCAGAAGGACGATATGTGTTTATCTCTTGCTCTAGACGAGTCTTGACATCCAGAAGATTCTTGTACTCCTGGCTTTGGCTCTCATTCACAACGATATCTTCTAATTCTGCCTCTCTCTTTGAGGTTTCCTGGAGTTGTGATAGTTGATGCAGAGCGTCCTTTGTCTCTTCCAGAGTGCTGCCAAAGCAGTTTTCTGCAATGGAAACATTTGGTCTTTGAAACATGCATATGTAAGAATATATCATATATATTGTTTGTATGAAATTTTGTGGTATCATTTTCAACCACTGGGGGATCCAGGCATCATATGTTCTGATGTAGTACTTCATTAGAAAAATTGAGAATCTTAATGTAGAAAACGTTTAGCATATCTCTTACCATACTTAGCTGAGCTTGGAGGTCACTCAAGACTCTGAGAAGTACGCCTAAACTCTGTGACTTCACTTTTAGTAGTTTGCATTTCATTGGTGTTCTTGGTCATCTGCTGTTCAGGTCTTCAATCTAAAGTAAATGATATAATTTCTGAAGTTAATACACATATAATCTATACATATACCATCTTTATCCTGATCACAACTTACCTGTTCACGGTACAAATTTCAATTTCATTCTGCTCTTTTCAGCAAGTAACTCATTCACGTCTAGTCCCCAAGAACTCCCTGCAATTCAATTCCTGGAGCTGCTTTCACATCCACATTGACAGTACCCGTGACCTGTCCTTTCAAGCCTTCAATTCCTGAAAATCTATGCATTGCTTTAGCACACAGCACCTCCTAGAGATTGTAACCTACTCAGGGTTTTGTCGTTTCATTCTTTTATCACCAACAATATTACAAATTCAGCTAGATTCAGTATTACATTGTTCTAAACCCTCCTCATGTATTCTTCTTCATAGCAGCGAGTTCCTGTTTAAGACTTTCCAGTTCAGACTCAAGTTCACTTTTTGAAAGAGTCAAGCCATCTAGAGCGTCCTCAGACCATTATTCAGCTTCCACTGTTGACGCATGAAGTGTTCATTCTCAACCTGTCAGGATATCTTTCATTCATGACCTTTGGGCATCAAATATGAAATTGGCAAAAGTATTCATCTTACTTGAGCCTGAAGTCACAGCTGCCAATCTGGCATTGTCAATCTGAAGGACCACACGACCATTGTTGATGGTTACATCATGTATCTTAATTTCAAAATAAATCAGAATTGAAGACTTAGCATTATTTTATAAAAATAAACCTCACATAAATTATCAAGAAGCATCTAGAAACATGCAGAGGTCCAACTAGATATTTCACAATTGACCCAGCATCCCAAGTCCAAGCCATTTAATGGAGACAACAACGGAAATTTACAGGAACCATGTTTATGCATAGAAAATATGTGTGTTAATGTGCATGCTTGCAAGATATGTTATTAATATGTGGCATGTTTGTACTAAGGACCCTATACAAGATAGGTATTGTCTATGTTAAGTTTAGCAGGGACAGATTTTATTCAACCCGATGCTCATGAGAAGTAAGATGCTGCCCTCTCTCGCTTGTTTTTTTTTTTACACATGTGAAGTTGTGGCAATAAGCCTACTGTTATCAGAATGTGCAGCACAAAGTAAGAGATAGAACGAGATAGAGACGATAATAGATAGATACTAGATAGATAGAATATAAGTAATTGTTCAGCATATCTACAAGCAAGAACTTAATATATAGAAGTTTCCTAGACTTAAAGACAAAACACTGTTAAAGAGGATATACAAATACATTTTTAGCAAAAAATAGGTCCCTAAAACTTAGATACCCAGACCAGATTACTTAATGTTTTTACTTTTGTAAACATTTCTCACCTTCCCTTTAGCTCTTCAATTGTTTTAAAATAGTGGCTATGTCTTTTCCGGTTTAGGTCATGGCTTCATACCATTGATGAATTTTTATTTCCAGATCAGCATTTGCTTCCTCCAAAGAACGCACCTTTTCAAGGTATGCAGCCACCGATCATTCAGGTTCGGCATAGTTACCTTCTCATTGAGAGAAAGAAGCCCTTGGTCTCCGCCATGTCCAAAACTCTACTCCATGACCACCTCCGAATCCAATCCCAGAACCTCCAAAACCTGCTCCTCCACCAAAGGCACCGCCACCAATCCAGAGCCCTACTAATCCAAGCACCACCCCCCGAATCCAGAACCACCACCAATCCAAACCACTCTACCAGAACCACTAAAATCCACCACAAGCCACACCACACCAACCCCTGCTAAAGCCGATCCAACTGTATGACCACCACCAAACCAGTGCTCAAGCTTCCACCCCTCAGACTTCCCTCCCACAACTTCCACAGATCATGTGTTCCACTAGCCTACAACCACCATAATGTCCACCAGAGCTATGCTTCCTGAGACACCCAACAACTTGATGTTTTTACTGAGCCCCATTCTAGATCCAGATCCATGATGTTGCAGTGTAAAGAATAATGCTAGAATAATGTCTACAAAGAAGTACCAAGCTGGATCTAGGCAGGACCACAGATGTATGCATTGGTTTAGTATTCCTTATATATCCAATTCTTTGGGTGTCCCATTTAATTGAGTTGTTTTGCATCTGCCAATTTTCTTTTACACATTTTCTCCCCAGTTGATGGACCATTCTTATCTGCATAGCATATGGGTGTTATCTTTTTTTGCATAAGGCATATAGTAAAGCAGAAATTCATGTTTGCTTGTTGTTCCTGGACGCCTGCCTAATGCAATTAAATCAATAACAGAACAGGTTCTGCCAAACAACCAATAATCTATCTGGGAATTTGAATACAACCGTTTGAAATTCCCTACAGACTCCATTTATACTGTTCACAGTTGTAATACATCACACAATAGTAACCAAGTAACCAATACAGTGTTTAAGGATCTCATACTAATATTTAACACCTAATTACAGTAATTACAGTAGATGTATGATTGGGTTTTTAACTTCGAGAATTGATAACCCAACTGGCTTCTAAACAAAGTCTGAAACCTCTACTTGAATGCAGTGGTCGTCATGTATATAAGCTGCTTCCTATTTAAAATCCATAGGCCAAGGAGCTGGTCAATATTGTACATGTACGCGCTGTGTACAGTATCAGCCCCATAGACTGGCTACAAGGTGACCATCTCTATGAGGTATTCTAAGGGCATATGGGGCTTCTGGTGAAGTAGAAATCATGGAGGTCCCAAAAATTCATACCCAACCATATATTTTATTACTGCTTGGTAGAAACATACGGTAAGTTTTCTTTGGGATAAACTCTTTAAGTAATTATTTTAAAGGAGATTGATCATTTGTTTAAAAGGGTATTTTCCCATCTGGCATTCACATTTAATTGAATTCATTTTGCATATAGTAACATTTCTTCAATTTGTTGTTATTTAAAAAAAAAGGTTCGTGCGTGAAGATAATTTTCATAAATGTAGTCATTTTGTCCCTTAGAAATGAGATAGCTTCCTCGATAAGACCACCTCACATTTTGGCAGCAATGGCCAGACATGTGCTATTGATTCCTGCCTGACCACCTGCTCAATGATCATTAACCGCTGGATGGCTGTGGCATGTAGTACTCCTGACATTTCATATACAAACATTTTTTGTATCTTGTGCAAGGTGGTCGTATCCAAGGACACAGTCTTGTTCTAAGGGACCATATGACTACATTTATGAGAAGTTATCTTCACACAGGTAAAAAATTAATAACATCTAATTAAGAAATGTATTAGATGACAATTAATAAAATTAAATGGAAATGAAACACTGTTAAAGGTACAGTGGAAAAAGCATCTGGTCCCGCAAAAAAAGCCATCATGTGCCCCAATACGAAAAAGCTAAATTATAGCTACAAAAGGGGCCAATGAGGAAACTAAATCCTGGCAGCTGCAGGTCCTCCTTCCTTCTGCCCTCACTGTGCCCCCATAAAACAAGTAACGGCCTGTGGGGGGGCTCTGTACGGTGAGAAATTGAAACAAATTTAAGATGGTTTTTCTCTTTTTATCTTTTGGAAATGTAAATTTTAGGGCTAAATAAACGTATAACTGCAAATTTGGCCATTCTAAATTTCACCTCCATTTTGATTTTATTACTATGAAGTAATTCTTTCTATAAGCTGTTTCTGATTGTTTATGGGGTGCGGATTTGAAATGGATTGATTATATAGGGTTTTTTATGTTAATATTTAAAATTTCATTAAAACTAGTAATTACCCCAAAATAGTAAATTCTGAAAATCCGGAAAACGATATTCGATTTGTAAGCCGCGTAACGTTTAACAACAACAAATTGGAAATGGTTTACATATGGCAAATGAATTCAATTAAATGTGAATGCCCCAATGGGAAAATACCCCCTTTAAACAAATGATCATATCCTTTTAAATTAATTACTTAAAGAGTTTTATCCCCAAAGAAACTCATCAAGATGAGTTATCCGGACATTTTAAAAAATTATGAAAACGTAAAGCAAACATATGGGAATGTTATTAGCCCAATTTAGCTGCAAAAACTATCTGCCTTCGGTGAATACCTCTGGTTCTTGGGTGGCATGGATGATGTCTATTTAGACGACTTGTCCGATATTACATCTGTGTGTGGAATTTTAAAATCGAGACTTGCGATTAACCACATCCTGTGTGTGGTTGCGAGATCTCGCGAGATGGAATGAGGCTAAATTTGCAGTTCCCCTCAGAGTCATACAAAGCTGAACTCTGATGGTTTCATGTGAGTCCGAAATATTTTCATGTGTATGTGCCTATTAATCTCCTGTGTTATGATAGGGGGCGTTGCTAACATATATGTGGTGTTCTGTCTATGTGGCACTCCCCCAGAGAAGCGATTTGTGTGAAACACTTGTCGGGGTGGGTGCACGCTCCTGTGGTTGGTAATCTTTACTTGTTTTCTCCCTCCTATTTTGTGGGTACAAAAAGGGTTTTTATGGCTTATTATAGTCTTTCTCCATTCAGCATCCAAAATATATAGGGGAATTGTAACTATTACTATATCTCACAAAGGCATTGTGAGTTCTTTTATCTGTGTGTTTTTCCATTATTGTGTCTGTCATTTTATTTTTAGCTTTGTTACACAATAAAAAGTATTTGATGGACTTGTCTTCTGTGGTATGCATTTATTTTTGTGTAGACTAAATAGTTTTGGTGCTCTAAATTTTGGGTGTCTGTGTTTAGGCCAACTCTTTCATCCCAATACATTGGTGTAGCACTAATTTAGTGGTAAATCTATCTGCCTGAAAATGTAATGATTTTGAATTTAGAAATTGCATTATTTTTTTATTTTTTTATAATTACTACAAAACTTATCAGCCAAATTTACCACTACAATGAAGTACACATGTGGGAAAAAACATCTCAGAATTGCTTTGATAAGTAACAGAGTTCAAAAAGTTATACCATATAAGCAACGCAAGTCAGAATACAAAAAATGAAGCTGAGCCTTAAGCTACAAAGTGGCTACATCTTGAAGAGTTATCAGTCCTGTGACTTTCGCCAGTGACTGCATGTTGGGAGTTGGAGGGACAGGAGAGGTGCAATTAACTGGGACTGCATTTTAGGAGTGCTGGAGGGACAAGAGGTGTATTTACATGGAACTGCATGTTTAGGAGGCTGGAAGACAGGAGAGGTGCAATTGCATGGGACGCATGTTTGGAGGCTGGAGAGCAAGGAAGGTGCAATTGCATGGGTACTGCATGTTAGGAGGCGGGGGGGGGCGGGCAGGAGAGGAAGTGAACCCAAGAGGTATAGTGTGGCAGCTTAAAACACTTATTAGCAGCATGACTAAGGATTCATAGTGCATTTGATGCGTTGGGATATTAGTTGTTGCATTTTCCTGTATGATTATATAGAGCATGAAGCAACATTTTTAACCAATGTATATTCCTGCATCCCCTTAATGCCCCCTTCCTGAGTCCTCTCCTTATAATTTCAGCATTATGTGACTGTCCTTATAAGGAGGGTACAGAAAAGTGGGATATAAGGAGGGTGGCTACAAAAAGGGGAGCATTATAATACCCTTATTCCTCTACCCCGCTTACAATGGCCCTCATATCCTCTCTCCTTCTTTTCATTTGATAATAAATCCATAGATTTCCATAGATAATCCATGAGCCCACCATGACATACTATACACCATTTGTGTGGGTAATTTTAATAATTATTATTATAAAGCGAGGTACCTAATTTAACCACAAAACTGGGAAACCATATTGACTCGAGTATAAGCTAGGGTGTGAAATGCAGCCTCTACTCTCTAATAAAATGTCCAGTGTCTTCTATACAAATGTCCAGTAGTCTCCCCTATCATAACAATGTCCAGTAGTCCTCACAAACATGTCAGTAGTCACCCTCATCTATAACAATGTCCAGTATTCTACCCTCATCTATAACATGTCCTGTATCTCCCCTCATCAAATAACAATGTCCGTAGTCTACCCTCATCTATATCCAATGTCCTTTAGTCTCCCCCTCATCAATAACAATGTCCAGTAGTCTACCCTATTATAACAATGTCCAGAGTCCCCCTATCTATAACATGTCCATATCCTCCCTTCATCATAAACAGTCATAGTCCTCCCCATAATACATGTCCTAGTCTCCCTCATCCATGTCCAGTAGTTCCCTCATTACATGTCCGTACTCTTTAAATACAAGTCTATAGTCCCCCCATCATAAATCCACAGCAGAGACCCCTTAGTGTAATGTCCACAGCAGAGTTAGTGTACGTCCCAAAAGAGTGCCCCCCTTAGTGTAAGGTCCATAGCAGAGTGCCCCCCTTAGCTCATTCCACAGCAGAGTGACCCCCTTAGTCTCATGTCCATACAGAGTGATCCCTTATTGTATTCCACAAAGAGTGCCCCCCTTAGTTGTCCCACACAGAGTTCCCCCTTAGTGTAATGCCCATAGCAGAGTGCCCCCCTTAGTTGATGTCCACATCAAGTGTCCCCTTAGTGTAATGCCATAGCAAGTGCCCCCCTTAGTTCGTGTCCACAGCAAGGCCTCCCCTTAGTGTATGTCCCATAGCAGAGTGCCCTTAGTGTATCCAGCAGTGCCCCTTAGTCTCGTGTCCACAGCAAACTGCCCCCCTTAGTGTATGTCCATAGCAGAGTGCCCCCTTAGTGAATATCCATAGCAGAGTCCCCCTTAGTGTTATGTCCACAGCAGAGTGTCCTTAGTGTAATGTCCACAGAAGAGTGCCCCCCTTAGTGTAATGTCCATAGCAGAGTGCCCCCCCTTAGTCTTGTGTCCACAGCAGAGTGACCCCCTTAGTCTAATGTCCATAGCAGAGTGATCCCCTATTGTAAT